>JAOTRI020122937.1:0-11992 GCA_028564885.2 Zoanthus sanctaehelenae
AAAAATCTGAAAATATTTACGAGGCTTCCTTTTTACTCGATCTGTAAAGTGATTATCGTTTTTTTTCGATTTTCAAATATTGACGGAGATATCCTCAAAAATGTCTCTAAAAGTAGCGAAAAAACGCCCATAGGGTAGAGAGTGGCCTTAAGTGTTTATTAGTATTGATAGTACTGGGGCTACCAGTCTTTTTTTTTCGTCCATACAAAGTTTGTATTCCGAATTTCGTAGCTTTGCAAATTAGATTACCACTAGGTTCATTTAGTGCTTGATTGCGTTGTAAGGTGCACGGGGAACTTGAACAATAAAAGGTACAGTAACCCTGTGAACACCTTAAAAATGTCTTACTTTTTAGGAGTTTCTTTTTCTAATTGTTTTTGGATTGAAGAATTTATCTTCAATGTTCTCATTTTAGGCTTTAAAAAAGTCTTACGTTGGTCTTAGAGAGTCCTGAACTGTAGGAACCCTGTCTCAGTAATGTGATTCAACCTTACAAAATCTCTTAATGAACATTTTAGTTGATATTTCATTTTTAGTATCATATGCCATTGTGCTGTTATAGGTAGTAATCATTAATCAATAATGTGTAATATTACATTTATTTATAAAAACAAACCGAAATAGCTGAGTTATCTAAAAAAATATTAGTCGTATTGTAGGCTTTAAGCGATGACGTCACCCTGTATTATTTCCCCACTTTTGCGCATAATTTTCAAAAAATTGCGCATATTTTTTATTTTTTTTCCCTCATAATGCCAGAATCCAGGGCTGTATGTTAGGCAATATGCTAAAAGGTTCCAAGTACACCCTTAATATAAATAGTTACTACGGTAAACGGTAGTCACTGTTAACAATATTTCAAACTACAGTAACTAAAGATAGTTTGACGGAGTGTTTTATATTGGAAGGTGGGAATTTTTTCAGTGATTCTTCTGACAATTTTATCATAATGATTGCAAATTTTATTTCTTTTCTTATTTACAGCATATATTGAAAACTCTTAGTAAGTATGTTTACTCCTTTAACAAAGAGGTATGTATGACTTTTTAATTCTACGTTTTTTCTGCACCTTTTAGAAATCGAATTACACTTGCTACACATATGATCTTCTATATCAGTAAAAGCATTTAATTCTTGTTTAATGTGGCTTTGCGATGTAGCTGTACATTATCACAATAATAGCACATGTGTACTGTAAGAGCTAAGTAACTGCAGCCCCTAAACTGCCTATGAAGCGATGTAAATGTTTGAGTCAAAAGTATTAAGTCCGGAAAGTCTTAACGAGTTTGGATAAAACGCCTTTTGAGATTAAACCGCCTAAATCTGCAGTTTTTGTGCTGAAGACTGGCTAGCTCATTATGCATTCAAGGTATCAATTTTTTTGTTTCTCTGACGTAATTTTGTTTGCATACTTCAAAAGCGACTCTGGTTCAGAGGACGGAAATCAGAAAATGACTTTATCTTAGTTTATTATTTATCTTAAAAATTCTTTTTTTTTAATTAGTCTTTCACATTTTTTCCCTGTATCAAAGCGAACAAAATAACTTGTGACATTTGATAATTTTTATAGGAAATTTCACGATCTCGAGTACAATTCATAATTACGAGTGATATCTTCAAAATTCTCAAAATTTGACGAGCCCGGACGGCTAATGAATTATACTCAAAATTTTTGTTTTTTTTAGCCAACCATTTGGTGCTCACGCCGTTACCATAACAATTTTTAAGTACATAACAACTTAAGTAAGTAAATTATACTTGACTCCACCAATCAGAATCGAGTAATTTTGTTGAGTATAAAAAATTGTTATAATCATCCTTAGGCTAATGACTCGCCACATAACTTGAATCTTGGAAGACGCATAGCATATCTTCAATTTGTTTTAACTGTCTGAAATTGTACCCGTTGGTCTTTGTTATGATGACCGTTGTGAGACAACCAAAAATATATTAATTCACTTAATAGGCACTTTAAAATGTGCTTGAAAGCCAATATGGTTATGACCCTTACAACTCTATTATCTTAGGCCTTGTCAGTATTGTTAAGTTTTAGGTTTAGTGTTAAGTCTGACCCATAATAACACCTACAGGCCGAACTTCTGCATTTTAATACCCAAATGTATTTGTTATAAGAATCTATTCAGTCTGAAAAAGAAAAATAGGTTATGATAACAAAAAACGTCGGATTTAATGTTCAAACTCTATTTTATTTGTGAAAATTTCTGTAGTTTAGTTGCTATTAGTCATACCAATAAAATATTATTCATTCCATGATGATGATGATGATGATGATGATGATGATGATGATGATGATGATGATGATGATGATAAAAATAGTACTGTAATTAATACTTTATTTAAGTATCATGTCTTTCTAGCCTCCCAAAGGCCTACTAACTGGGGAGACCATCTTTACCACTCTAAAGTGGACGGAGACCTTTCACATTGTAACACACAAACACAAACGCAGAAATAATCCCCGACGGCCTTCGGTTTATAACGGCCTATCCGAGATAACGTGAAAGTCTAACCATTTTCAGATGTTAAAGCAAAGGTAGCACCTCAATTATTTTAACACCCTGAGTGGTGGTTGGTCCGGGAATTGTACCCGGGCCTCCCACACGTTTGACTGGCACCTTACCAACTGGGCTAACTAGGAAGCGGTACAAAAGTAAAGTAATTATTTTGTTGTAGCTACAAAGTTAATGCAGTCACAAATCTACACTGCACAGTACTTCTCAAATTTATCTAAACAGTTTCTTAATAAACCTTAAGTTTTAAAAAAATAAGATAACCCGGGTTTGGACCTACCAAACGTTTGTTTTGATTTTAAAAGAAGCATCAAATCTAAAAATACTTCACTCACGTCACACATGTAAATCTTGATCAAAGAAAATTTTGGCAACATGATCAGTGCTTTAAGCTTAGTTATTTTGTAAGTTGTTCGTTAGTGGCCCTACTTCTAAAAAAATAGTTGCCTAGGTTAACAATTCAGTCGCAATATTTTATCTTGTGATCGTCTTGAATCATCTTGAATTCATAAAAAAAACCTAATGGCAAAAAAAGAAGTCGGCAAATTGGCGACCGTTCTGACTCTTTTGGTCGCCATTATCTATTCTGCTCGCCACGCCGACCAAAATGGTTGCAGTTTGTCGTCAAATCTAAATAAATCGTTCGAAGAGTTCTTCTAAACGAATTTTCAAAATTAGAACCACAAAAGCATAGAATAATTGAAACAATTACATTCTTCTGTAACAAGTGAATACGTTGATTTTAATCTTTCTTTGTGCGAGTGCTTCATGTCAAAACGCCAATTCAAAGCGGCCTAATTCGATAAATGAACTCTGTCAGGACGAAACCAACCTACACGATCTTCTGAACATTGTTTGTTTTTCAGTGAATGTTTGCCTTTGTTGTGATTTCAAAAGCGAAAATTTCTTTAAACTTACATTTGATAATTTTTGAACGAACTGTATTGAACTTTGATCTTTTTGGCCTGATTCTCTGTCGAGAAAAACCTAATAACATTATAATTAATTTCTATCGAATAAAACGCTGCTTGTCAACTGTTGTTCCGATAATTTTATAGTGATAAAAGAAACGAGCCAATTGTGTGTTCAGCATTGTGGCTTGATAAGTTTTGTTTGTATATTCTAGTAGCCAAATCATGAAAACGTTTCTCATACATTAATTACATAGAAAAATACTGGAATATTAGACCAATGAATACTTAACGTACATTGTGAAGGAAGTAGTTACCCATTCTTTTTAGCCAGAGACTAATGCCGAATTGACGGATCAGTTCTAGGCATTAGTGTTGAAATTACAGAAGGGGAAAATAGTACTGCGCAGAGTTAGATTGAGATCAACAAATCTCAGCTCACGTGCAAAGTCGATCCCGAGTCGAAGAGGTAGGAGGTATGACTGATTAAATCATTATACCAACCTCACGCCTCATTCCATATGATTTTGATACTTATACCACATTACATTTGTAAATGTTTTGATTTAGAATCAAACTGTTGTCGCTTATTTAGTATTAATATTTCATTTAGGTTCAAGAGGCAGCTCTAAGAATCTTCTCCTCTCTGGTGGAAGCTGGATCCCAAGCCAAAGTAGTTATTCAATGTGGCTTTAATGCCAAGGCTTTGTTTGTCTTGTCCAGCTTTCATGATGTAAGCATGTAGTCCATTTGAACTCGCTTCAAATGTATTGCTAATTACGTTGTGTGGCCCTATTCTTACTTTATTTGTTGAACAAACCAATCACAGCCAGGACTGACGTAATGATCGATAAATTTTTTTGCCTGTTTTCCACGTTAGTTATAAATTCCGGTGTCACACATTGGTTCATGGTGGTTTGTTTTGTAAAATTGTTGAGATAAAGTTCTGTTATATATATGGTTTGTACCCCTTAAAATGCAATAGCGTTAAGATACGATATTCGATAAAGTTGTTAGGATATTTGAACCAGTTGTGGGATAGACATAACCTTTTTAAAATCTTTTCAATACTACAAACACATCTAAAAGATTGGTTTATTGCTCTGAGTCTACCTGTTAAGGCTTGCAAACTCTTAAACCAGTATACTGAAGTGTTTGGGCTATCGTTTAAGATTGCATCAGACAAATGAAGAACAGATTTTTGAGGCTTTCGTTTGAGACAAAAGCGGTAAAGCTGAGTGGCGAATTGTGGAAGTTTAAGCTCTATTCTAAGTTAAATTTTGACAGCTATTACTGTGGTCTTTGACTGCCTTTTAAGTACCAGTTTTGACAAATATGGTCTCAGTCAAACTTTTTGTTAATTCTATAGTCAGGTATAGATTGCACAAACATGTTAGTAGTAATAGCTAGTTAAAAGCTACAAAGATAGGTATTAGGGCCACGTAGGTAGCGACTTTTAACATTTTAAACTCCAATAAAATTTCAGTGAGCCTGATTGCTAGCTGCAAAGGACTGTTGATTCGTGTAGTAGAATGCAATGGATTTAGCTGTCTTTGCTCAAAGCTCGGTTTCCTAAAGCGAACAAACTGCAATGCTTGTTGGATGTTGCTGTAAAGATGTATAGATTGAGATCAGCAAATCTCAACCCACGTGCTAAATCAAGTATAGATAACACAAACGTGTTATTAGCTAACTTGAAGCCTCTGTATTGGGCACTATGACTATAAAGATGAACTCAAGTATAGATAGCAGAAACGTAGCTAAATTGAAGCGACAATGTTGGGTACTGTGGCCACGTTGTCAGCAAGTTTTACCGTTTAAACTATCAAATGAAATAACAAGCCTTTAGAATTTATTTCCATCTATGGACATCTGTTTAGGCGTTTTGTTCGGCCTCATCAACTTAGCATTAGCTAGCAAAAAGATACCTAATTATTTATTTGTTTGGATGTTGATACAAATGTTAATTTTATTACCCTATGTTGACCAGTGTGATGATAAGTGATTAGTGTTACAAAATCTATTCCAATTATTTTATATAGCCTTAATTAACAATACTAAATAATTGTTCAATCTCCACCTTTAGAGTTCTGCTTCTCAGAAGTCTTTGCAGTTGATGAAAAGTTTGAACAAGGCTTGTCCAAGGTTTGAGTTACAATTTTTGAAAAATTAATGTTCCAATATTTAAACTTCTCGACCCTCAGTGAAGAAGGCAGAGCACAATACTGTGATCATAACTACTAGCCTGCACTGCAGACACTCTATTCCTCTGGACAATATTGACGGTTGAAAGAGTTTGGAGCTGGCTGCTTCGTAGGCTACATAACTACCCTCTATGTGCGGTTTCCCCGAGTTGGGGATAAAGGTGCTAGAGAACGGGCTAGTTGTATCATCTCAGGCTGCTTGAACTACCAAAGCAGGTAAATAGGGTAGAGAGTTTTTCTCTCAAACATGTAATATAGTGGGCGAACGTGGTTGGCACAGTTGGGGTGATCTCTGCTTGCCAGCCACAAGGTCTCCAGCTCGATCCCGACACTTGACTGAGATTCGAATATTTGTGTGACCTTCTTTTTCACCTAAGCCAACTGAGCTTTCCCAGAGTGTCCAACCTATGGACCGTCGTAAATCAAGACAACTCGTGCCTGTGGCGCGAGCTTCTAGGGCGGTCTGGCGGCACGTTCCTCAAAAAATTTTGAAAATTGGAAGCCTTAAAACATCATTTTCAGCTCTCTCAGGCCGAAATATGTGGCAAAATGGCACTGAAAGTTGGTGACGTTTTTGTTCTTACTTTTACCTATAAATGTGGTTTTCAGGTAATAGCACCTATACTCCCTATTAATACGATGGTTAAATTGTAGAGATTGAGAAGAAGGAGAACCGTAAAATATGCAGCTACTGTACTTTACATATTTTTATTCATTTATATTACACCACCGTTGTGTTCAGCACTCAGTTATTGGAAGGTCACTTTGTGGCATTTACGCTATCCATGCTTTGTTTTAAAATTAACTGGCCACAATGAAATACTGGCTCGAGACTGGCCATAGAAACCAAAAGCTAAAGCTAGCTAAATCCTTATACGAGCCTAGTGGCCCATGGGGCCGGCACTTATCTCCGGTTTCGGTAGTGTTAAGCGGATGAGAGTCTTTGACTGCCCCTGGACGGGACACAAATCCATCGCAGGTTAGCTCCCAGAAGACGCTGTTACTCACTTACCTACCCCGGAAGGATGGAAAGCTAAGTTGGCTTAAGTGGAAAAGAAGGTCACACTATTGACAAATACTCGAATTTCGGCAAAGTGCCACAATCGAACTCGGGACCATGTGGTTGGAAAGCAGAGATATTACCAACTGCGCCAACCACGTCCGCCTAGAGACCAAAAGGCAAGATTTCTATTGGAAAAACTGCATTCAGTTAGCGCAGTTTTAATCCGTGTTCCGTTTATTATTTGTCACAAAATAACTCTAAATAAGCTAGTCAAGCTATTTTTTGGTCTATGAATTCTCAGAGGCTCCGTTGCTTTTCAAAATCGGGACATTTTCCCTCCTGACTGACGTCGAGTCGGGTTCTTGACTCTCCGTCAAAATCGGGACTGTCCCGCCTGCTTTCCATCCTGCTTGGCAAATCAGTACAAGCGTCTGCTGGGAACTAACCTTCCATGGATAAGTGTCATGTCCAGGGGGAGTCAGACTATCATCCACTTAACACTAAGAAAGCCGGAGATAATCGCCGGCCCCATGGACCACTAGGCTCGTAATAGGATTTAGCTTAACTTACTAATTATATACTTTACTCTTGCAGAGATTGGAAGCGAGATGAAGCAAACTTTACCAAGAAAAAAACACAGTACTTGGATAACTTGAAAGAACATCGTGCAAGAATATTCAAAGATGCTGGTAATGAAAAATTCAAGATGGAAGAGTATGAAGAGGCAGCAAAACTGTATACAGAGGCTCTTGATTATGCGCCGCCGTCTCTTGAATATGGCTGCGGTGAAAAGAAAGGACATAAATGGTACGACGTTTATTTATCAAGGAATTATTTGGCTTGCCTTGGTCTCAAGTCCTTTAGCTCATATTTGTAGTTACTTGTGCTGGGAATAAATGTGTGAATCTGATGTATGTTCGAATAGTTATCTCAGCCTTGGTTTCAAAATGTTTGTTTTTTTAGGTGGGCGTTGCCTGCAGTTTTGTTCAGTAACAGGGCACAGTGTTACCTCAAAACAGAAAATTGGAATCTTGCCGTAAATGATTGTGCGGAAGCCATTGCTAGATGTCTTGAAGGTTTGCATTATAATCCTTGTTTTGCTCTTGATGGACAGAAAAATCGCACGAATTTGATTTAAGATTATTTTCCGTGCGGAAACCCTTCTTATCCCCCATCCTGCTCCCTGCCTTTTCATGCAGGCTACACACACAGTATACGTTTATAATTCCCTAAAGTATATAGCTTCAGTCCTTCAGGATAACAAACTAGTGCCTACCTACCCTAGTAAAGGTGCCCTTGTACAAAAAATAATGAAAACCCTAAACTAAATGAAAGTTGAAAACCTCTATTTATTACTGATAACCTCTATTTATTACTGATAACCTCTTTGTATTACTGATAACCTCTTTGTATTACTGATAACCTCTTTGTATTACTGATAACCTCTATTTGTTACTAATAACCTCTTTCTATTACTGATGATCTATTTATTACTCCATCTATCACCGGTAACCTTCATCTATCACCGGTAATCTTCATCTATCACCGGTAACCTTCATCTATCACTGCTAACCTCCATCTATTACTGCTAACCTCCATATATCACTGCTAACCTCCATATATCACTGCTAACCTCCAGTTATCACTGGTAACGTCAAGTTATCACGTGTAACCTTCAGTTATCACTGCTAACCTCCAGTTATTACTGGTAACGTCCAGTTATCACGTGTAACCTCCATCTATCATTGGTAACCTTCAGTTATCACTGGTAACCTTTATTTGTATGAAAAATTTATCTTACGTTTTTCTCTTTAACCCTTTCAGTCCCAGTAGCTATCAGCACGCAACTTCTCCTTACATAACTCTCAAGCAGTTAAAAATTATATTTAAAACTCTCTCAATAATTTTCACTGAAAAGTATATGCCCAAGCTGGGAGAATTTAACAAAACTACTGCATGGGACTGAAGGGGTTAAAACGCACGTAACATTCGTTGAAAATGTATCCCATGTTAACTTTGATGATCCTTTCTCGCTTAGATGACGAAGAAGCCAAAAGGATGCTTATGAAGACGGCGTACAGACGAGCTAAGGCACTACTTGAGGAAAAAGAGTACCAAAAAGCCATATATGACATAGCGTTTTGCTTGCGGAAAGATTACAGAGACGACAACGTACGGTCTTTGTATAACGAAGTAAGTAGTCCAACCACCAATAGGATTGTACAGAGTTTTTATCGATTCTTGATCAACTTGCGTCATGTGAAGAACGTTCCAGAACGTTGCTCGCTTCTCAGCCAGAATTTTTCCTCGTTAAAAAAAAATTGAGGATCCAACACGGCGAGAAAATTTCCTACTTGATGTGTATCACAGTCATTGTCAATTAAAACTTAATAAGAAATCAAGAATAACATGCTATTACAAAATTAATCTTCGTCAGTTTGCAAACGGCACGCTTGAGACCTATTTCATGGTTGAAAGCATCTTGATTTTATTACAGCTCGCTTTAATTTTCTTAATGAAAATCGTTTATTTGGTTTTGTGATTTCTTCAAAGTAATTGTTACTTAACGAACAAGTTAAACTTCTTCTTACACAAATTTGGGTTTTAGAAACAAAATATTTAAAAAAGATAAATAAGTAAAACAAAAATAAATTGAATGTGTAGACTGCAGTACTTTATAGTCTGTTGATCTAGCGATTTACAAGTTGAATTAAAAATTATAGATATTAGCAGCAAGAATAACGTTAGAACAATTCAAATTTGATAACGCGAGAAATATGGAGATCTTATTAAGCGACAATTTGCAGCTCTCCGACAACAAACATTTCTCACACAATGAAGGGCAATTTGGAAATGGCATTCGCACTTGACAAATGAATAGTAAACTTGTAAACATCAATAAAGTGTGTAAACTTTGGAGCGAAACCTTATTTTGTTGGTGGAATTAACTGTGACACTCACATTGAAGTGAAAATTGACAACCATCTGTCATTTTTGACATTTGTACCGAGTTTGGAGCCTTTAGAGTTGGACAGCAGCGCTTTTGAAGTTTGGTCGAGTGTGCGACAATTTTTGACCCGACAAAAAATATCACTCGCACTTGTCCGAGCCTTTATGTGACAATTTTTTGGTAAAATAAACAAAAATCAGCCAAGTGCGAATGGGCCCAACTCACTTGTTTATTCCCCTAAGGCAAAGTACAAAAATTTTTCCAGCCTTTGTTAAGTATAGAGTTCTGCGCCAAATACTGGACTGGAAATAAAGACTCCTGGTCTTTGAACGTTCCACGATATATAACTAAACGAATTAACTGATCCTTCAATACAATTTCCAAGGCTTCAAACCCTTAAAAACTCATTGCCATAATACATTCCTAACAGGATAACTAGCAAAAATTAACGCTCTTTAGACATTGACGTTTTCGTCATATTATTACATTTAATTTTGCGCTGGCTGAATGAAATCTAATTTTGTATTAGCGGCACGGAACCTTTTCGATTGACAGTTTTTCAACTAATATCATCGAGATGGAAAAAGCGGCAAGATCAAATAGAGCTAATACCCTCTGGAAGCATGTTAAATCCTTCCGATATCCGTACCCAATACATGTACCTATAGCTACAGCGTACTTATGGTAACACACCATATGCCACATATTCACCATTTTCCCAATTCTGGTTTTACTAATGTTTATATAGACTAGCGCATCCCACGGAAACGGCTATTAGACGTCTTGTTTGAAAGTAAAAATTAGTTAAAAGGTTATTTTTTAAAATCATGACGTGCGAGGGCTCGTTTGAAACAGAGAATTTTTTTCTTTAGTCTGTACGAAACTACAAAAGTTACCTGGATTTCCTTAGAGTCATTGTAGCTAAGTGAATAGAGCGTCCGTCCGGTGTTAGGAAGATCGTGGGTTAAAATCCTGTTATGGGCTCAGAATGTTTCGGAGTATTATTGGTTTGAAAAAGAAAACACTGTGTACAAACCCATCTATTAACGCCACCTTGCCATGCAAATTATAGAAAGAAATAAGAGAAAAATCCATAAATAGCCCCTGGCGGAAATCGAACCCTACTTCTTCGGTTTACTTGTCCGACGTGTTAACCACTACACCACAAGGACCAACCACGCTGGTAACGCAGCCGGACAATGTTATGTAGATGCCGGTAACTCTAGGGATTCCCTGGGCGGTATTTTTTTTATTGGTAAGTTGAACACCGTAAATTATTGGTACGCATATATGGTATTATGGGTAGATAAATCTAATAGAAATGCGTTCGGTGTGTAGATATATAGAAAGAAATAAGAGAAAAATAACATATGTAGCCCCTGGCGGGAATCGAACCCCATATCTTCGGTTTACTAGTTTGGTGTATTATTTTATCTGGTAGAAGTGCTGAATCCATGGTTTCCATTTCCTCCAACTCACAATTTGGTATTTTTCAGATTATCGCCAAGTACCGCAAATACGTAGGAATGGAGCCGATCCGTCGATGCGGTGCATGCTGGGGAGGCGTGGGTGAAAAGCTGAAAAGATGTGCGGAATGTTACGAGGTGTACTGCTCCAAGCAGTGTCAGCTACAGGACTGGGAGAATGGTCATAAAAACTTCTGCAAGGGCGAGATCTAGTGATACCAGTTGAGATGACTACCAGTTGTTTTTTTTCCATGTATACCTAGAACACGAAAAACATTTACGCCAAATAGTTTAAATAAAATGCTGTAGTTAAAGAAGAGATGAACAGAAATTCGTTTAGTGGGAGACTCTCTCTAACTGTTCTATAAACGACTCTGGATCAAGACATTTTTATTGGTGTAATTTTAATAATCCATTGATTTTATAGGTAAACATGCTAAGGCTGCTTCTAGGACTATTAACACTTGGCCATATTTAAATAGTTTAAAGTTTAATCGTTTTCAGGACTAAAAAAAATTGCTATTAACAGTTTTTTCCCTTGGAAAATCTGACCACTATTTAAGAACTGTAATCGTGGTGCTTGCTCCTCCTGCAATTCCTAGAATTTGGAACTTTTCTTTGAGGGCAGATAATTTCCCTAAACTCCTGGAATTTTGAGATTTTCTTCCAGGGCAGATAATTTCCCTAAACTCCTGGCATTTTGAGCTTTTCTTCCAGGGCAGTAATGTCCCTAAACTCCTGGCATTTTGAGCTTTTCTACCAGGGCAGATAATTTCCCTAAACTCCTAGAATTTTAAGCTTTTCTTCCATTGCAGTTATTTTCCCTGCATTCCAGGAAAAATTTGAACAGTTATTGCGTTCGAGGTACGAGGACGCAACCCCTAATTTGTGTTGGGTGTTCTGTGCATTGTTGGGTGTCCTGTGCAA
>JAOTRI020122948.1:0-11991 GCA_028564885.2 Zoanthus sanctaehelenae
TACATTGAATTCTCTATGTAAATACTTAATTTTTTCTACAGATGTATTAGATGTTACGACTATAACGTATTTAACCTTCGTTCACTATAAAACATCCGCGTCTGCAATTGGTCAAAATTAATCACGTGACTTGGTATTAGACCATGGGCTTATATATGAACGTTGATCAGCTATATTTTTTGATATAATAAGTTCAAATCAATGAATATATGAATTAAATCAATTTTGTTCAGCTTTTAATCAACCGAAAAGTTGCCATTTATCTAAGTTTACACATGCTTTTCAGAACCGTTTTTATGTCTTGCTGTTTGCTCATGAAAATTTTACCAATCTGTTTATTTTTGAAGCTCTTCGATCAACACCAAAAAACAACTAAATTTACTTATGAAGTTTCTAAAATCATGAATGGGGGAGTGAGGGACAGATGAGGGAATAAAGGAATGGGGGAATGAAGGAATGGGGGAATGAGGGAGTGAGAAATAGACAATGAAGGAATGGGGAATGAAGTAATTAGTGGTCAACAATAACGGCACGGCACTAGTATAACCAAAGATTGGCTCGCTCCACCTAGCGAAAGAGTCAATTTTGCGGGTTTCGCGCGTTATTTGTGGATTTCTGAAAACCGTTTGACTTCATTGATCACGCTTCTTTACCTTGGAAAATAGCTATTATGTATAACTGTTGCAGTTTCTAGAGCCGGCTGGAAAGTTATCTCTCTGGTTTGGACATCTCAGATCAAGCTCCCAAGGGTGGTTTCTTGTAAAGCTTGTAGCTGGAGTACCTCAAGTTGGGGTCTTTTCACGGAACCTCGTCCACCTTGAATTTGCATCACCCGTCTTGGAAGTATTCCAAAGTATCTGGCTGATGATGTAAAGCGCATTCAAAAGCTCTTAGTTTAGTCACCTTTGATCTAGCTAGAGAAACTGTAGAGCCCCTAGATGTAAGAAGGAACAGTCACACAGCATATGCTTTTAAGATATTTTATATTTAGAAAGTTTCCATGCTTGATATAGATTTGTAAAACAAGACTCCAATTGTGTTCCCTAAGGATTCAAAGGCCGCGAGTTCCATTCCAATGAACTCCTTTATACAGCGCGAGGCAGGACTGTTTTGAATCAAATCATATAAAGCCAAAGGCAAAGCACAATCAATAATTTTTATTTTATTTTGTTCTATAGATATATTTACTTCTCATCATTACTATTAGGATTTTTTTTAGAATAATTTTCAAGCTCTATAATTCCCAAAGTTTTTGAACGTTTGGGAAATGGGGCCAAATCAGTTTTGTCGGTGTTCATATGAGTTAAAATATTCCTATCAGCTTTCTGGTAAAAGTTTTATTGAAATTATAAAAAAGATAGAGTAATACAAATTCAGTTAATTTCCTATGGTCGCCAGAACTTGCAAAAACATCTTTTTAACTTTCGAAATCATGTTTTGATAAATGTAATATTCTCGATACTTCTGTTTTATATTGCAATGGAATGATTAGCTGTTAAAACCTTCACTCGGAGTAAATTACTTGTGAAAAATTTGTGACCTCGAGCTATTGTTCAGGTATCAAAACACTGTACCTACTTGGCATGGAAACAATACAAAATTTACTGGACTCTGTTATCTGCTCCGTAGGATGCGCAAATATAAGTAAAGCAAAAATTGTCTCTACAGTTAGCAGAAAGAAAAAAGCAACATTAAAGAATTTTAACTCGAGATTGTAAGATTTAAGTTAGTGGCGTCTGAGTTCCCTTTTGAGTCGAAGTCGGAGAAAAGTTAAGCTTTTCCTGAAAGACAGATTGTTAATTAAAAAAGAATGCGGTCACGCTACGTGTTTCTCTCCAAGTGTAACGTGAATGGATTAAAGCAAGCTTGAAACACATTCTGTCCACAGAAAAGAAAGCAAGAAAGGCAAAAACAGAACAAGGGAAGCCCACGCGTCAGAAATATTGTATTAATGATCTGATAAAATTGTGGAATTATTTTGAACTCACTGTTTAAGTAAACAGACCAGTGATGGAAGAGACGCTAGAGGTGTCGAATCAAGATGATTTATCCGTTGAAAATATACCAGAGTTAAAACCGACTCGGCTGAAAGATATCAGACGATATGACAAAAAAACAATGCTTTGTCCCAGCGGTTGTGGCATAGAATTGGAATTATGTGCCATCCCAGGACACGACTGCGTTGAGGATTTAAAAAAAAGACTTGAATATCAGACAGCTTTAGTTGAAGATAAAGAAAAGTCGAGAATGGAACAGGCCGAAAAAGCCGACGAAATTTGTAGCGAAATGGAAAAACTGGCTTTGGAGAGGTCAAGGCGAGATGAAATATTTCAAAGTAAAGAAACATTTTACCAGGAACAAATATCTGCTTTAAAAGAACAAGTGAACCGACTTGAAAAAAGGACAAGAAAACTTTCCAACCAGCTTGAAGGAGAGGAAAACGAAACCGAGGAAATGTATGAGCAAGACTGGAAGATGGAGCATGACAGAATTGTTGCGGAGAAAAAGACTATGGAGATCCTATTTCAGCGTCGAGAGAAAGATTACCAGAAGGAAATTTCAAACTTGAAAGATGAGGTCACGCAGTTGAAAGATACCGTGAACTTTGAGAAGCAGATGGTAGCGCTCGAGTATGATGAAGTAGCTTTTAAGAAGCTTGAAAGTTTAACAAAACAACTGCAGTCTTTAATCGTGCAGAGACATGAACAAGAAGCCGTCTATAAAAACAAGGAAAGAGATTACATCAGACAAATTGATCTTCTAAAGGACTGTGTTAAAAAACAAGAAGGAAACCAGGCGACTTTAGGAATAAGAAAACGGGCTCTTAACTCCCTTGGTAGTCTCAATTCAGAAGAAACTGACGAATTACCCGAGACAGAATGACAGTTTTGTCAAACACAATGATCTGGTTTTTGTATTTAAATTAATAAGCTACTTAAGGAATTGGACGCGGAGCATTTAACAGTTCAAATAAACTCCGAGGAAGGATTTAACGATTATCTCTCATTAAAAGTTTCCATGCCGTAAATTATCTGTTTTTTAAAGCAAACATAATTGGTTGTTGTCGCTAACGTCAATTTTTTCTTAATAAAAGTCGAGTCATTTCTGCTAGTCTTCGTGTGGCTACCAGTGGCGAGAATTCCTTGACATGATGGCTTCTCCAGAGCAGTGCATCGCTGCATGACCCCATATTGGAATACAAACAAAACTACTGCGAAAGACACAAATCAGATTTGAATCGTGTACATTTTTAGAGTCCAATGCAATGGCTAAAATACTGTTGTTATTGAAAGAATATTTGTAAACAGAACCCTGAAAACATTTCGCACGGGTTTGGTTTGATAAACACCATGATGACTCTGAAAGATGATAACATTTCTCACTTCGTACTTTTTTAGTTTTTGCCCATCTGTCAAGACACTTTGTGTATGATGTCAATGTCTTATTTATACAAGGAAAAAAGATTTCTTAAAATTTTATTTCCCACAAACAAGGCAATGAAAAGTGCAAAATAGTTTTTAATTCAATGCAAAATCGCTAAACAACCTGACAAGAAAATAAATCGCTCTACACAATACCTTTTAATTATAAAAGCTAATGAAAGCTGAGGAAGCAAAAAAGAAAAATAAAACAGAAGCAAACCTTCCCTCAGCCATTTTTCAAAGCGCACTCCTTGATGACGTAATCTTCAGTACGTTCATTTGTTGGCGTTTCACGAACAATATTTTTTTCACAGGGAAATTTTGCCGTTCGTACTCCTAATTGGCTACGTTTAGAATCAGTACGACTTTTATTCACAGCGCTTTTGGTGGGTTAATCTCATCACCAACGTAATAAAATAATTTCATAAACTGTAACCAACAAACCACCGAGCATGTAACATAGGAGTGATAAATGATAAAATTGGCTCAAATGGGGCTATTTCTACTGTACATATATAACAGTTTAAAACAGTTTTAAAAAACACTAAGCTTTCGAAGTCGACGGCTTTACATTTAAAGTAGAAACGGCCTGATTTGAGCCAATTTTATCATTTACCATGCTACTGAAGGACAATTTCCTCAGATAATATAGGAGAATTCATTTATCATTTACCAAGCTACTGAAGGACAATTTCCTTAGATAATATAGGAGTATTCAACCTGTATAGATATAAATATAGTACACAGAAATCGTCTAAGGAAATCTGTCAAAGAAACCGCCATACTGTGAGGTAGATTATAATTTGCGGGGAGCATAGTCAAAATTTGTACTTCCCCGGCCAAGAGCTGAACCTCTTAAAAAGCGCTTCAGTTATAGCGGCGCTATAACCTGGAACAGCCTACCAAAGCCTTTTCGCCAAATTAAGTTTGTCCAATCCTTCAAGCAACTAGCTCATGGAATATTTTGTTAAACACATAGTTATATATAGTATTATATTTTAGCCTTGTTATAAAAGTATTTTATTAGAATTTTCTGTAATTATTCTTTTAAATATTTTTAGTTTAGCGCGGCTTCGATGTAAACCAGTCCCGTTGGGCCGAGTTGGTAACTTCCGTGGTTAAATAAGATCGATTGACCTGCACTTGGACCACGATAACAACACGACCCAGTTTATCTTTATATATTCATCATTAAATGCTCTTATTATAGGGTTGTGCCTCGTTCGGATCCGCCCTTTAGTTTTTAGTATTGTGCAATATTACTGATAGTTATACTGTTCAGTGTTGCGTATTTTAATCGTCAAACCCAACAAAGTTGTAAAAAAATTAGTCTTAAAATCAGTGTTAACAGAACGCCTTTTCAAAGAGATCTTGAACAATTCTAAACACAAGCTACAAGGTCTTTTACCAGCACGTAATTATAATTCAAGGGCCCTTAGGTGGAAACGTGTATTTAACCTGCCCGTCTGTCACACTAACTTATTTAAAAACAGTTTTATTATACACAACGCAGCCATGTATTAAAATTGAATTTTAACAATATACATTTTCTTTTCTTTCTTTTTTTTAGTATTTTAGCATTTTTATATTTGTACAGTCCGTAATTCAGCCCTTTGGCTGCAATGAATTTGATAGTGTTCTATTCTATTCATTTCGTGGCAAAACTAAGAGACAGTCAGGATAAGATTTTCACGCCAAATGAGATTGGTTGCAGCTGTAAAAATGTTCAGAAGTTAAGATATAGCGCATGGGCTGACTCCAGGTAACACGTATCATTTGCTTAGAACTTAGAACAGTTACACCCAAAGTAGATTTCTCTAATACTGGGCGGGGAAGGACGCGGTTTAAAGCCTGCGCAAGTGACCTGGCACTGGAGATCTAATAGCAGGCAGCGTTGTATGTCTGAAGCTTTCTAAGCCAGACGATGTAACTACTTCACTAGGAAGTGAGTTCCAGACTCTGAGTGTTCGTGATAAGAAAGAGTAACTATGAGCTATAATATATTTGTGTGTGGCCGACGATAGGTAAGAAGATTATGGCTCCTAGTGAGCTTGCGGGAACTAGAGCGCATAACAGAATCAGGAAATTGACAATTTACAAAGCCGCTGTGGAATTTATATAAAAGAACTGACTGGTTGGTATGCTCTGAATACTTGCTGACACACTCGTTTAAATACTTTGTTTTCCAATAATTTTAAAAAGGAGAAAATTTGTGAAACTTTCAATGTACTTTCTGATACAGAAAGTTAAGTATTTAAAATTCTACGTCACTCTATTTACAATTGATCATGAATATATAAACTATTTTAAAATCTGCATGAATTCCTGAAATGCTGCTCCATGTTAAATACGAAGCCGTAATTTGGACGTCGTTGGAAAGGTCACAGAGAAATACTAATTATTGGAAATGTCAGTACACTATTAACTCTTCACTCTTTCATACTTCATGATTGACTTGAGCTTTCCTTCCTGAAATGCTACTCCTCATTGTTCGATGGGTCACAGAGAAATACTAATTCTTGTAAAATGTCAATATATTATTAACTCTTCACTCTTTTATAGTTCAAGATTTGCTACTACCCAAAATTGAGCCTTCCTTCCAGTTGCATCGTGCAGGCTGGCAGTGAAAGTTCGGAATCGTAAAGAACAACATGCAGCGTTACTTAACCCATTCCTTCTTTCATATTCTTTTTACTATTTTACTAACAGTTTTGGCTAGTCTCTTCTTGTCCACTGATCCGAGAAACGCTTCACCTGCGAAAAACAAGAGATTGGCTTTTGAAACAAAATATGCAAACGAGCTTTTGGAAAAGGTTTCACGTTTAAAAAAATAGTTTTATTATACACCAACTATCAAAGATTATTTTTATCTTAACCTTATTGGACAGGATGACATCACGTTCAAGTGATAAAGTTTCACTCTTTCTGGCAACCAAGCCCGTTCAGCGGGTTATAATAGGTTATTGACCGGTAAATAACAAAACCAGAAATAAATTGTAATTCAGTGTGATTTCAATGATTCACTAAACAAGTTAGATAAAAAATTATTCTGAAGATACGTACTGCCCACCTGCAGCTATTATCATCATCATCATTATTATTATTATTGTTATTATTATTATTATCATTATTATCATTACTATTACTAATATTATTATTATTATTATTATCATAGTTAGCGTATAACAAAACGCTTCTTGTCAACAACCTGGGAAAAGCAAAATGTTTTGGGGTCTATCGACGGCCATGCTTTCCTCAGCTCCGAATCGGGAAACATTGGCGGTCTGGGAACGACAAAACATACTATTTCCCTCGCTCTCAGTCAATTAGCGGCTTTTATTTGACGTCATAGCGGCCATGTTGTTGTACTCGTAACAAAAGAAGATAATCTGCAGTATTTTCTTTTTAGCTATTTTGTAACCTGAAGATGAACTAATGCTCGAAAACGTTCGTTTTAATTGTAAATAGTTTTTAATAAGTATTTACCTTTTGAGAAATACTAAAAGAATTTGATTGTTTCTTTTGTTTTGTTCACCAACATGGCCGCTATGTCTATTGTCTTTTGTGCCTCATGGGATTGTGTGAAAACCAAGAATAAGGTTTAATGTTTTGTTTTGTACACCAACATGGCCGCTATGTCTATTGTCTTTTGTGCCTCATGGGATTGTGTGAAAACCAAGAATAGGGTTTAATGTTTTGTTTTGTACACCAACATGGCCACTATGTCTAATGTCTTTTGTGTCTCATGGGATTGTATGAAAACCTAGAATAAATGGCGGTAGCTAATAAATTAGTCGAGAAAAGATTAAACGTTCTATGAACAAAAAACCATGCTAAAAACTAACGCTTTAAACCGCGTGAAATTGTTACAAATTAAAACATTTCTATGTTCTACTGATAGGGTTCACAATGAGCTAGAATGAGGAATGAAACTCTATCACTTTTCATGACCTTGCGAACCCTAATACATGCAATTTGTTTTAAAAAAGAATACATTTTACACCACGGTGAAAGAAGTTTATGTTGACGTTACGGACTGGAGTCCTTTGTCGGAGACGTCAGCATAAAAACGTTTCCTTTTCTACGAGAGGGTAAAATTTATCCTGTTTAAAAAACTGCAGAAACACCGACACAGCATCCATTTATAATAGTTACACGCGCAAAAGAAAAATGTCTAAATGTAACCTACAATCCTGGACAAAATGTTTAAAAAATACAACATCTATACCCCCTCTCCCCCCGTTCAATGTTGTAAAATACTAAAATCACTAAACATATACCGATTGGAAAAAAGTTCTTTCAACATTGTAGAGGGGGGTAGGGGGGGGGACTAAATTACTTGAGAAACCGGTGGAGCCGAAAATTATGTTACGAATTGAAACCCTGCATAAAGCGCGCGAAAATGATCAACTGTCCCAAATCTTTTTGTCCAGGATTGTAGCAATGGCAACATTAAAAAAAAACGCTAAGGTCTAGTGTCCTTTTTGATCAATTTACAATTGATATTAGAAATTTGTAAACATCAAAACAGTTTTACTTTAGCTAGCTATCCAAGATCTTTTCAAACTTCTCACGATTTGAAGCGGTGACAAGATTAGATCGTTCACCACTTACCGTTCCAGGACTCCTTAATCAGCGCTTCTTTTAATTCCTGGGAGTCTGGGTTTGACTGTAATGCCTTTGTCACAAGGCTTCCAAGTTCTTCTTCAGCGCAATATTCTTCTACAAAGCAAAAGAGGCAGCTAAAAATTGCTCAAGTCAAGTGTAAATTCTATGTGGAGTCACAAACGATATTAAATTGTTTACACAGCGGCCAATAATCGGCGCAGTTGATAGGATCTCTGCTTTCTAGTCACCAGATCGCCAGTTCGATCTCCGGCACCGCAGAGAATCAAATATTTGTGCGACCTTTGTTTTGGCCGGAGATACATCAGCTTTCAATCATTTCGGTGTAGGTAAATGAGTATCAACGTATGTTGGGAGCTAATTTGCGATGTCCGTTTAACATTACAGAAATCTGAGAAAAATGCCGGTTCCACGACCATGGGCCAAATGAATCGTAAAGGACTAGTTTTCTAGCAATAGCTACGATGCAATGAAACAGTTTGATTATTCTTGCAACCTAATAATATCAATATATTCGTTCGGAAGCCATCACTCACTCTGTGGAGACATTGGCTCTTTCATTGATCTGGTACCGACTTAATTTTCATTGCTGTGAGTAAAGCAATTAGCCTCTTATTTGGAACACACTGTAATCTTCAATAACGACGAGTATGTGATACAAATGATCAGCGGTTCAAGTCTATACCATAATAAGAGTCGATTCAAGGATATCACTAATTAGTATCACCCAACTAGTGGACTATTGCAAATCCAGCATTTTGATTGGCTACGCTACTAGTGGTCTATCAGTAATAGTAATCGAGTAGCGAAATTCGCCGTTTTAAAAACCAGTTATTGCTTTTTTTGCCGGTTATTGCCTTTTCTGTCCAACTAGTTAGGTGACACTGAAACAATTAGACCTCTCGGCCTCATGGATTACTCGTAGTCCATTCGTCCTCGAGGTCTAATTGTTAACTAGCACGCGGATACACACGATATATGCGATTAGCGGCTGTAAAAGTGAGACATATTCAGATATAACCAGGACTTTTCAACTTATAAGTCTAATGGCTAGAGTCAACTTTGATGCAAATTGCCATTCGCTGAAATTGTCTTACTTGAAAAATATAGAAACTTGTATTTTGCTTACTTGCAAAATTGCCAGTGGAAATAGAAAATCTACAAGCCAAAACAAACCTGCTCTCATTCTAACACTAAATTACTCGTCTCCTTTTACAGTAACAGTACAAACATATCAAAATCAGTATAACTAGAACCACTACGTGGAACTTACCGGGACCCAGTGAAACACGGGATTACATAAATATTCACTCTTAAATTTTCACTCATAAACATCGTAAAGGTTGGGGAACGTGTCGTTCCCCAAAAACTATAATCTTTCTCTTGACTGTTCTCCAGATTTCAATGAGCCTGCGAGCACTCCCAAAAGTAACGAGCCAGCGATTTATCTCAAGTCAGCGATATATCCCTAAAATGTAACGTTGAAAATACGACAGAAATCGTCTGCATATTATGACCGGTGCCAGCCTTCGCCTGGGCCCCGGTAACAAAAAAGTGTACTCTCTGCACGTCGGACAAGTAAACCGAAGATGTGGGGTTCGATCCCCGCCAAGGGCTATATATGTTATTTTTCTCTTATTTCTTTCTATATATCAACACACCGAACGCATTCTATCACATTACTCTTAGCACTTACTTTTTGCTAGAAATGGCTAGTTCTATATTTATTAATTTTGATACCATGTTAATTAATTGATACCATTTTAATTAATGTTGGCGGTTTAAAAACATCCTTAATTACATTAAAAGAATTTGTTTACCAACCTGAAGTTGGAAGTGGAGGCATCAAACAGAACGCAATGACATCTCGAAGGGCTTTTAATGCTTCATCTTTTTCCGCCTGACTGTTGCTTCTTGGTCTTTGCTGTGGCGGGCATTGCTCCAAATTGCTGATAGAAAAATATAAAGCAATCCTTAATTAGGTTGAATTTACATTTTCAAACGTTGTTAATACCCGTTTAGCACAACCCATCTATAGACCCGTACGCCGACACTTTGCTGGGACGGGGTGTGCGAACAAGAGTTCTTGAGACCAACCCCCGAGACATGACGTCGTTTCATTACAACTTTCGATTCAAATTTTCAATACAGCATATAATTACAAAATTATGTTTTTAAAAATAACTTTTAACTGTGGGTATTTTTGCTGAATGAAAAATTAGATTTTTATTATCCTGTGCTCAGACGTTTAAGGGCTGGTTAAGTTTAACCCTGGGTTAAGCAAAACTGCAAACAAGAATTTCTTCTCTAAGAAAAGGTTAATGGTTATTTATGAATACTGTTTGGATTTTTCTAAAAAATGTCTTCTTAATTCCTATATTACAGCTAAGACCTCTCCTTGTAAGAGTGGAAACACGATCGTGGGTTAACCCTTTAAACGAGAGTTAGTGCTAATCGGCTTTTACAACTCTTACAACTGGGCCCTGTAAAACAACCTCAATATGCTTTAATGATTCTTTTTACCACAGCAAATTTCTGTTGTCTTTAAACTTTTGAGGTAGAATGCTTAGATAATTACACAGAAATGATAAAAAGAATAAAAAGAATAGAAGAGTAATTATGAAGAAAGCTGTAATATATTTGATCCAACAGAAATTGCAAACTAAACTCAGCGATGAAATTTCAAAATGAAACGTTATATGAAGCGAACATTGCAGATAAAACGACGATGACGCGTAGGGCGAAATCACGTGATCGATATTAAATTGACCAATAGCACTCGCAAAGGTACGGGTCGCATATCATTAACAATTAGCCGTATCAATCACCTCTGAACCATTTCGCTTCAACGAGCTACAAGCTTTCTGATCTCTTATATTGGTGTTGTATGACTTTCGTATTTAAAGAAAGGAAAGCAAATTCTTTATGACTACTTGTGATATGTGGCCACAAAAATAAAAAAAGAACGTTTGTCTCAATGTATCTAAACTGTTTTATTTTTCATTAAAAAGACTGACCCTGATTTGAGCATTTGCTTTCGTTTCTCCAGGATTGGATTCTTTACCCTTCTGATTTCCTTTAATTTAATAATTTTGTCCGGTAACCTCATGTTGGTCAGCTGTGTTGCGTGTGCTGTCATTGCCTCTCGAAAGGCTTCCTGTCATGTAAACAGAGAAAAAACTTTTTCGTTAGTTTTCAAAATACATGGCAAGGAGAAAGTACAGGGACGTATTTTAATTCAAAAGAAATCCAGGTTGAGTTGTTTTGATCACGTGCAGTAATATACAGCGTAGAAAGACGACGTTGCTAGTGTTAGATATCTGCCACAGCAGCTGCTGCTCCATAAAGTTTCTGCAAAATGTGGGCTAAATTTCTTTCGGTTATCATGGAGAAATGGTGGCTTAAAAGAACGATTGGCTTATCAAGTGAACATGAAATGTCCGAGAGTAAGAGCTTATAAGACATCTGCCATTAAGCTATCATTTTAATTGAGCTAATCAAATATTGACCACCTCAAATTCTGTTTGGAGTTTATGGTCACTGATTCTAGGTATTTAAAAGGAGGACTTTACGCACGAGCGATTGGACAGGCGCGATTCGAATTTAAGAAATAACGTTATCCTTACCACATCTATTATCCACTGTTTTGTTTTAAATATACCGCCTTTATCCATTTTACTCGAAACAGCAACAAATTTTCCCTAAATTAAGTGAAACTCTAAAGATCTCTATCTGCTGCCATTTAAATTTTTGTTTGATTTGACATTTAGACTTGGCTCCAGCTTCCCCTCAAATTTCGATTTTAATCAATGATGTCTTATCAAAAAATAGGTAGCCCATGGCTACATGTGTGGGATACAAATTAAAATGTACATAAACGCAATTGTTAGAACGAGTATGTTTATTACCGGGGCCAGCCGAAGGCTGGAACCGGTTATAAAAT
>JAOTRI020122959.1:0-11991 GCA_028564885.2 Zoanthus sanctaehelenae
AAAATAATTAACTAGTTAAAAAAAATTAACTAGTTAGAAAACAAAATTAACTGAGACAAAAAATTATCTACAACATACATGTAATGTTCATTACATTGTTTTTGTGAGAGAGACTGGACTCTACATTTCTCTCCCTTTATAAAAGATTAAACCTCAAGATCTTAAACAATGAAAATTAATAGTTGTACAATAGATGAGTTCCATTTATAATAATTTGTTATAATAATGCCCTTAAATTTTTCTAAGGATAGTTTATAAATAACCATCTCTGGTTTCTCAAACAGTTTATCATAGTTACAATAATCATCAACAAATATAATCTTCAATGTTAAGAGGTTTAATAAAAGTTATATAACGTTCACATTATGTAGTCCTTAAACTTAGCTGGCATTCTCCTTTCTCTACTGGGTCGAGACCCCTGGTTTGAGTTTGCAGCTGGTTTTGGCTGGGTCTCCTTATTTAGGCCTGCTAGCTCTGTAACTTCTTTAGCAGGTTCAACAGTTGTGGTTTCACTTATTAGGTTTAGTTGGGTTCCATAGGAGCTCATCTCTAGGATCTGTGTGTGCAACTTGAAAGTGATCAGCAGTGTTGATTACAACAACAACAACATCAACATTTTATTTAAGAAGGCAAAAACAGTTTACAATGTGCATATGGCAGAGGTACACCACAGATAGTATAACTAATTGAGGCAGGTTAAGCTTTATAATATGTTCACATTGATTCTTTGAGAGCGTTTCTGAGATAGTAGTATCATCTACATATTTCCATAGTTCTGTGTCTGGAATGTCGAGATCATTAATCATGATGATAAACAGCCACAGCCCAAGCTTTGTTCCTTGTGGCATCCCTGTAGGTACCATGCCCCACTCGGAAAAGCAATCATGGTCCGACTTTACACGCTGTCCGCATCAAGTGAGAAAATTGATTATCAATGAAACAACCATTTCTGGATAAGCAAACGAATAAAGTTTCTGGACCAGAATGTGATGGTTGATTAAATCAAATGCCTTCTTAAAGTCAAAAGGACCACCCATACAGTGGTTCCATTCCCTTCTGTGGAGCACTTCCAAGAGTGTAGCATACTTATCAGGGCCTCTGTAGTGTTTGAGCCAGGTACAGTTCCAAATTGCCGAGAGTCGAGGTTTGCAAGTACAGCTGGTTAAATATAATTTTATCTATCAACCACGAATTCTTCAGCCAACTTGGATAAGATAGGTGTTAGAGAGATTGACCTAAGGTGTTTGTTAAAGTCGTAGATGGGTGACTGCTTGGAAACAGTATCTGCAAATTTCCAGGCTTCCAGTAACTGGACTTCTAAGTAAGAGCAGTTGAGAATATCCGTAACAATTGGAGCCAGTAAATCAGCGTTTTCTTTCAACAGCTATGCAGAAATATTAACTGGATCTGAAGCTTTAGCTCTATTTAGCAATATATTTCACACAGTCATACAACTGGTACATTTGCATTATCTAATGCTGTCCTTTAAGTACCTAATGTAAAAGTTACAAGTGCAGCTGTATACTAATAGTTATCTAGATATCAACAACTCAAGTCAAATCTGTAATTTTAATTGTATTTCATTTGTAGGTTTTGGCTATGAAACAAATGAATATTCATTCAAATTCCTCCATTCATCCATTTATTTGGCATTCAGTCAATCAATTATCATGATTTAAAGTGTAGTACAGTACAGCCAAAACTAAATTTTTTCTAGTCTTTAGCTATCATTAGTGTTGAGCTTTGCCCCTGCTACAGTAATTAAGAATCTCCTGAAGCTGAACCAGTTTGTTTTCTATTTTCAATTGCTGTTTTCACATCCCATATGGCTCTCGCAATTTACAATGCAATGTAAAAAAGCCCCTTCAATCTTCAAGGAAAAGGCCATTTAGTTGTAGGAGTTGAAGATTTGAACTCAAGTTATATGCATTCAAATGCCCAAGTTTAACTGCAGTGGTTAATGCTGCATACAGTATAATGTAGCTCCTACCCTGATATGCTATTTGAGGTTGGAGTTACATCATACTGTATGCAGCATTCATCTTGCAGTGCAGTGGTTATACTTGGGGAGTTGAATGCATATGACTTGAGCTCAAATCTTCAAATTTTTCCATTTACTGTAACAGTACAAGTCTATCCACCACAAAGTGGACAGCAAATCCTTGAAATTATACAGGTTGTATTACAGCTGGATGGTCAGATGGTAAGGGAAACCTACTTTATTTCCAGTGGATTTTAAATTTTTAACAAATGTTTGTGTTCAAAGTTATGTTCTAAGTTGTACTAAGTTGCTTGCTGTCAATTCTGTATGACGAATTTGTGATATACGTAATTAATATATAATTAAATTTGGCTTTTAATGGCATTTTTGGTTGACTTAAAATAAGCCTTGTTACATAGTTTTGAATGCAATGCAAAAATTATCTTTACAATTATTTATAAATTATACATTGCAAAAATTTTACAAGACATCCTGAAAAGTTCATTATCCTCACACTTAGGACGTTTTAATTTCTCTGCAGTATCTGTATCTCACAAGCGTTTCCTCACTATTAGTTTTTTTAATATTTTTTAAGAACAGAAAAATCCCTGTTATTATAGCCCGAAAACTGTCCAAAACATTTTCAGAAATTAGCTCTCAAAGAACACTGATGCACAAGTGCATTTTTCTTCAGACCTTTAATAAATCTTTTCTTGATGCAAGAAAATGAAAAAGAAAAAGATTATATTATTTGAAATACCAGTGTAATTATTATTTACTGTATGTGCGAGTTTGACTAATTGACTAAGTTTTGGGTGGACGAGGTATGTGCAGTTGGTCATTAAGATCTCTGCTTTTCAACCACAAGGTCCCCAGTTCAATCCCAGCACTTTGCCGAAGTTCGAATATTTGTGTGACCTTCTTTTCCGCCTAAGCCAACTCAGCTTTCCATCATTCCAGAGTAGGTAATTAAGTACCAGCGTCTGCTGGGAGCTAACTTGCGATGGATTAGTGCCCCGTCGAGGGTGGGGAGGGGGGGGGGGTCAAAGACTCTCATTTGCTTAACGCTACGGAATACCGAGATAATTGCCGGCCCCATGGACCTCTAGGCTCGTAAAAAGATTTAGTTTATTAATCTATAGAAAAGCAAAAGATACATACTTGGTTTGTCGCGAGCTCTCACCAAGTGAATATTAGGTGAGATGATCACTTGCCAGTCGTTAGTGACAGCTTTGCATCTGTACAATCCCATTTCATAATACGATATCTTAGTACGAGTAAATACGCCCAATGACAACCTCAAACCGTTAAAGATTGAGTTTGTAACTTTCCTCCAACCGTTTCTGGACTGCTTGTATAATGTGACGTCTGAATGGGGCTGCGTTGTGGAGCAGTCAAACGTTGCTATGTTCTTATATGTTGGAGAGACATACTTTTGATGATTTACAAAAAGAAATTTTTCTGAAATTAAAAGAAAGAGCATAATAAAGTAATGTAGATCTCTATGATAAAATTCTTCATTAAAACACATCAACTGCGCATGCTAAAGCAAAGACTATAGAAAAATAAAAATCAAAACTACTGTATTCAAATACGATCCTGTTAACTTACGCGTACAAGAAACCTTTTATAAACCAACTCTCAACTACCGAGAAGAATGCAGTGATTTGCAAACCAATTGTTTTAATTTTGTTCTGTTACCAATCTGTGCACGTATATCCTAGTTATTATGCCTAGATTTTGTTTTATTTAATACATTATATTTTGTAATGCCAATTAAAACTCTTTATTCAGTCCGTGATGATGCCGTGAACTGGCGAAAGCTAGGCCAGTGTTACACAGTTTTTCAAAAACAGTAGTTTTAAGTGTTAATAGAATTCAATGCAAAAAAAAATTCTTGATTATACTTTTTGTTAATTTATGTTTCCATTCTTGATTGCTGGTTAGGAAACAGCTTTAAACATACTTTGTGATTTGCTGTGGTAAGGAGGGATAAAATTTATCATTCTTTTGATAAATGGGCTGGCTTAAACATACTTAGTACCAAAGTGCTAAGGCATTCAACAGTGATTGTTGTTTGGGGGTATAAAAGAAATGCTCACAATGCTTCCATGTATGTTCTTCCTATTTAAATTAAAATTATTTTGCTACAACTTTGTATAATAATAACAAAAGTGTAAGCCAATCAGATGAGGAAACGAAACGAAAAAAGCGCAGCTTATTTATTTTATGAATAATAAAAATTGAATATCACTTCAAAACAAAGTGTTCCAAAATCCGTTTTGAATGGTTTTTTCACGTTAAGAAAAGTACGCTCTGAGAATTCAAATTTTTCGACACTTAGCGATCTCTATTCCTAGTTCTATTTCCACTGGCAACAAGATCGATTGCAAAGCGTTACTGTTAATACCTGAGGGAGGCAGATGGATGGTAGAGATACATTTCTGTTCCGGGAACCACGAGCAGTTCAGAGGCTTGACCCTGCTACCCCAAAGTCTTCTTATTTCCCTATCACATTCCATCAGCACTCGTTCACATAAAGAACGACACGGAGCAATAACAGTCTTCGTTGATGGCTCGCATTTTGGTGCGTATCGCGTACACATGAAGAATCGAAGATGTCTGGTTGAACATGAAGAAGGCATCAACTTTTCTTTTACATTCAACAGAGATTCAATGTTAGACTGTGTTGGGAAGAAAAACGTTGCTGGCAAAATGGTGTTTTGATAGCCGAGCCCTTGGCACTGATTGACGGTTAGTTGTTGGCATTTTCCTCCGCCGGTCAGTTGTCGTGGGTAAATTACATCGGAGGAGTACTCTGTTATAGAAACAAGTATATAACGGCATGAATTCCTGATATTTAGTAACAACAACAATAGATCGAAACAAAACTTAAGTATGATAGTTAAAATCCTTAACTTTGATTATGATTATACTAATTGTTGCTGTGAGAAAGGTAGTGCTGGCAGTTTATTTTTTTTATTTAAGTAGTGCTTACGCTTCTTAAAAATGTTTGCTCATCACAGTAGACGACTGGATTTACAATATTTGGCACGTAAATCGTAGATTGATACATCGCATCAATTTATAACACGTCGGACTAATAAACTAAAGATAGTGCGGGGTTCGATTCCCGCCAAGGGCTATATTTGTTAATTTTCTTTTATTTATTTCTATATATCTACACACCGAACGCATTTTCATTACATTAATCTACACCTAATAACATATATGCGTACCCGGCTATAATTTACGGTGTTCAACTTTTCAATAGAGAAAAATATTGCCCTGGGAGCCCCTACAGTTACCATCTACATAATGTTGTCTGGCTGCGTTAGCAGCGTGGTTGGTCCCTGTGGTGTAGCGGTTAACTGTAACACGTCGGACTAGTAAACCAATGATGTGGGTTTCGGTTCCCGTCAAGGGCAATATATGTTTTTTTCTCTCATTTCTTTCTATATAACAGGACTTTGACAAGTATTTTGGTATTTCATAACTTCGCCTAATGCTTTCTTCTGGAGTCATTTGCAAGACTTGTTGTCTTGGTAAAACACTTGCTATAATTTAGAAAAATAGATGAAATTTAATAAAAACACACTTCCCTCTTGGTTAAAATGATTTTCCATGGTAAAATGCACGTGACGTTACAATTAGGGAACCTAACCCCTGCAGAAAAGAAAATGTCGACCTATGATTGGCTCCGATCAGTATACGAAGAACATGGCCAAATTAACCCAAAAAAGGAACATCCGCACAACAGGACAAAATATGAATCAGTAGATGCAGTTAGGATGCTAGCCTACAGTCAGCAATAAGTTAACAAACCTTCCACCCCACCCCTAATCCCTTCCTGCCCTTTTTTTCTTTTAAGCACTGGTCAAAATAACAAAAATATAGCTGAAAAAAGACTTTCGTACCTGTTGGTTTGGATGAAGATGACACACAATTTTCTTCAGGAAAACCTGCACAGTCAAAGTCAGATGGCCAGTTCTTTCCCAGTTTCTTAAAGGAATCTTTGCAATCACGTTTGACCTTTGAACATAGCGAACGACACGGGGGTCTGGTAACCATGTTAAGTGGATTGCATCTTGGGACAAAAACGGAACATATCAAAAGAAAAAGATCTGATGAGCAATTTGATTGGACGACGGGCCAATACTTGTCAATGACTGCAGACACACGTCGAGTGCTTGAAAATTTGGCGGGGATCTGAGTAAAAGTGTATCCAAAACGTTGACATTTGTTGGGCTCAATCGGTTTGCAGGGGCGAAGAGGTAGCCACGATGAACTGGTAGTGTTGACGGGGGCTGGTGGTTTCCATAATGACTCTAAGCATTAAAAATAAAAAAGGTTAGACACTAGTACTTTCTTATAGTAGGGCAGAATTTGTCACTTTTTGTCGATCAAAAGTAATTATGGCTCCTAGATCCTAGTGGGGCAGCTGTTTTGGTCTGTCAGACTTTCTTTGCGCAAAGATGATCAAAATAATTTTTGACAGAGTTCCATATAATATTTGTATTAAAACTGACAAAATGAACCCTTTGTAATCTGTGTGAACAAAATTTATTATTTTTGACGTGTTTATTAGAATTTACCTAATTCTCTATAGTAGATCCTTGGTATTCTAAAATGTCCGTCGTGTGGACGTTACTAAAACAGGGAATAGAAATTGAGGAAGGAAGGGAGGGAGGAAGGAAGGAAGAGAGGGAGGGAGGGAGGGAGGGAGGGAGGAAGAAAGAAAGGAAGGAAGGAAGGAAGAGAGGGAGGGAGGGATAGAAGGATTGGTAAAGCTGAAAACAATTTAACAATCAATACTGCTATTCCCTTAATTTCTCAAAACACATCAATACAGACTTGGTTAATCATAAATATTGACCCAGGTATGCACGATAATCAAAGCAATCAGCCCAAAAATGAACCATAACAATCAGAAACTCTTTACTCGCCTGCTCCATTCTGGAAGACTTCGTCTGTAAATTGAGTCGAGGGGAAGGACTTGCTGCTGCCCACTGGAGTCTTTGTACACTTCTTTAGCCTAAACGTTAACAAAAAAGGAATAAATAGAATGCTACGTCAGTGTTTCTACAGAAGCATTCACTTAATATGGTAGAAAAATTGAGAAATTTTACATTTCTGTTATTTTGGAACCATTAGTTAGTCTTACCGACTCATTCTAAACATGTCTTCATATTTTTTTAAAATTTACAATGTAGTTTTACATTTCTATAATTTCCAGTAAGGTGACTTTCCTTTTGTCTCATTTTAAGAACTTTTCTGTAAAATTTTATACGATTAATTTGTCATCCTAATTAACAAATAAAGAATATAATTTCTAACTACAGAAGCTCGTAGCGACATGTGTCGAAAGCATGTTTATTAGGTAGTATACCCAACATTTTAGATGTTATCTCATTTGATAGGTCCAACAATAAGACAATATTCTTTGTACCGTGTACCTTTTCAGTAGTAAGAGTAACTACACAGTCCATGATATATCAAACAATAAGACAATATTCTTTGTAACGTGTACCTTTTCAGTAGTAAGAGTAACTACACAGTCCATGTCACTGGCCATGTGCCACGACAACACTCTCGCTACGTCATCGTCAACAACTTGGGCAAGGTGTGCAACCTGCAAGGGCAAACAAATCAAATCATTTATTTGCATGCCATTAAAATAAATATTTTACATCGATTTCCCTATATTTACATCATTTAATATTTCTGGTTAAATTACATTTACAATAAATATAGCTTTTAGTTGAGAAATGCCCAGCGTCTAAATTAATCGTAAGGTTTTCTAGTTAGACACTAGACATGTTAAGTTTTATTTTGTTTAGCTTTCCTAATTTACAAAACCTAAACGTGTACACTAGTAGTCACAATAAAATATAAAAAAAAACCAACTTATTGTTTAGAAGAAGAACAAGAACAAGTGAAAAATAATCAGTTGTGCTAAGAGCTAAATTGTTTTAGTAACAAAAATAGTTTTACCTTTTTGTTAAATATTTTAGTATTAACATTATTGAATTAAGAAGGTAGTTTCGTCCAAATATTTGCTGTCATACAAGATACTGACTGTTTCCCTACATTTGTTCTAAAGTGTGTTCTATATAAGTTGTTTTTTGAAACATGTCTAGTATTGTATGAGTGGACCTCCTTAACGTATTGAAAAGACTTCTTAAATATATAAGAGGCAGCTTTTGTTTATGTCAATTATGAACAAATTTTAAAACTTGTAGTTCATAGATGTTATTAATGGTAAGAAAATCTAAAAGGTTCAACAATGGTAGTGCACTTTGAGTGTTTTTTCCGTACATAGATGCAAAAAAATATTATCCTTGAAATATTATTTTGCATGGTTTGCAATGTGTGACTTGTATGTACTTCCCCATGCAACAATGACATATGTTATACAAGAATAAACTATATTATAATATATTTGCCTTTGTTGTATGAGGTTAAAATAATGTCTAAGTTTATAAAAAAAAATACCAGTATTACTTGAGATTCGAGAACGAACAAAAGAAATATGGTAATGCCAGTTTACTTTCTCGTCAATCATGATTCTTAGTTATTTTATGTAGTCTTTTAGTTCTATATAAAATTTGGATCCTTCGTTATCTGGTATGGTTACATGACGGCTGTATGGAGACGCTTTTGTGCAGACTTAATGATCATGACGTTTGTTCTATATAAAATTTGGATCCTTCGTTATCTGGTATGGTTACAGTGACGGCTGTATGGAGACGCTTTTGTGCAGACTTAATGATCATGACGTTTGTTTTTTGTGGTTGTTTGAGAGTTTGTTGACATTACATCAAGTCTTAACTCTAGTTAATTCAAGCAAGCAAAAAATTTTAAAATTGACTCAGATTTTTGTGTCTGCATTTAAAAATGACTTTTTTTGATCTGAAAACAGGACAATGTTTCCGATAAACATCTTCACAATCACTTTAAAAACTGGTTTAGGTCGGTAGTTTTAAAACTACCCGCTATTTCTATTGCGACGTAACAATTATAAGGAGATGAATTATTAAAAATGCCACAAAAATTACACCATAAGCTTCAAACAAAGAGATCTAACTTTCAGTGGCCACTTTCCAATAACTTGACTTACCCATTCATTTGAAGGCTTCTAAAACATAAAATTGTCTGAGTTTAATATAGTTACGAGAGTAAATGATAATACATATCTTCATTAGGATTACTTATACAACTCTGAGTAACAGTTTATTATTATGTTAGTCATTTGTGGATAAAATTATTTAAAACATTACAAATGATACTTGTCATAACCTAAGGAATTTATTACCACCAAGGCATAATTATAAATATAACTTAAGAAGTGACGTAACGTTGGTTTGCCCTCTGTAACTACTGATAGAATTAGAAAAAACCTTTATATCATTTGTGAGTGTACTTTTTAATCACTAGGTCAAATATTCGTGTATATATAGCAGATAATATTTTTATAATATAACATAATTAAGAAATATAAAATGGTTTCCGTGTTAACATAACCTGATGTAAACACGCGGGAGGTTGGGAGAACACGAGATAAGCGTAGGAAACCACAACGCGAAGCGTGAGACTTTTTCTTTTGCCTTGATAGTTGTGGGCCACCGTAATAGTGAAATAGCAGTATTCAGATAATGAAAAAATTCAACAGTTAATTAAGAAGAATATAATTGTATACTATAGATCACATTAATGTAATGAAGGTGACTTCTTGTTTCATCATTAATTTAAAACATTAACTTTAATTTTACAGTTTTATAAGAAATATTGAATTCTCATTGTAGTACTGAAAAAAACTTTACAACATCAACAAAATACTGAAGAAACTGAATCTAAATTTGGTATATTTGACCTTTAATGGTTTTTCTTCTCAGTTTATTTTAATAATAGGACTGCGTGGGAGTTCAATTCTATCAACAACCATAAAATTATAAGTGAACAGCTGAAGTACAATTTCTTAATTACGAGTATGATCACAGACTGAATCGGACTACACGAAGTCCTGCTACCGTTTCATCATAGTCATTACAATGTCGAAAAAAAACAAAAAAGTGCAATTTGAAAAATCATAGCTTTTAATTTCAGTTATTCGTTTATGATATAAATGAAAATTGCATTTGGGAAAACAATTCAGTTGTATATTTGCCGTACTTTATATATCTAAAGTTATAAAGCTTTCATGTTTGCAAAAGTCTAGTTGCGATTGGCGCATTTAGCTGAAAATAAAGTAATAAAATAATTGGCTCAATAAATTGTCCAATTACAGCTGTCCAACTAAAATTTTGTAAATTAATTAGCTCAAATTAGAGCAGTTTATACATCATTCACAATTTCGGAAATCGTGTACGTAGCGGTTGTGATTAGTATTTAAAAAGAAGCTAAATGCTAGTCTAGGCAGGACAGAGGATTACAATTTTATTTAAGATTAATCAAGGTAAAAGAAAAGGAATTTAAAATTAATACAATAAAGGTACTGTACTATTGATGGGATTCAGTTCGAGATCATTGTTTGAATAAGTTGCCGAAAAGAAATTTTTAATGAAAAAAATAATAATTATAAATATAATAAAGAGAAGAGGAAAACAAGAGTCAGTTCAAGCTACAAAATAAAATAATTCGGAAGGATCTGTAATGCTTTGTGGAAATCAATATAGGACTCCTCAGTCTTTATCATTGAGGAGTGCACCCTTAACATCTTTCTTAAAACAATATTTTCTTTTATTCCTTATTGAATAAGGAATCGCATTCCACAACCTTGCCCCAAGTCCAGAAAACTGAAGAATTTAATAAGACATTTAGTCGGGAGACTCGAATATAAAATTTATTTGAAGCTGAAGAGCGAGTATAGTATGAATGAGTATTTCTTACAGACGAAAAGATTTTGTATAGATTTTCAGAACATTTTTCATTGACGACATCATGCATCAGAATAGCAATTGACTGAAAATACATTAAGTTCAGCGGAAGAATCTTAGATTTGATAGATAACGGAATAACACTGTCTCTTTCATCAGTAAAAAATATAAATCTGAAAGCACGCTTTTAAAAAGCCCCTATGATCAAATTTTTACCTCTTGATTTTTTAGTCGTATCGCATAGAATTCTATGAAAGGATGAAAACGCCGTTTACCGTTTGCAAATACCTGCATTAGGTCTGGAGATATTCAAGTTTGAAAAATGTGTAACTGAATATGCAAATAAGAAGAGTTATGACGTCATACACTCAACCCAATTTTACATCAAGTGTTTAAATAGATCTATCTTGACCAATTTGCAGCGCAGATCATTGAAACTCGGTAGGCTAATAGTTCTGCAGAAAACACACCTACGGCTGTAAAAAGTTTTGTTCCCATGGCAACTCACTTTTTTCTTGTCCCCACCCACTTGATTTCAATATTTAAATGATTTTCAGCTCAAAAAAACGTTAAGCAAGACCACAATCACAAGCTAACATATTTACATGCTTGTTGGATCATGTATATGAAGCACCGTTTGCAAATATGAAAATAGAACGCCAAACGTGACCAGTAATGCCTTTAGTATTAGGGAGATCTGGAACCTAGTATGTTGCCATGGTAACACAACTATTAAGTTCAAATTGTGGAACACATTTATTTAAACCTTAGTGCAGAGAACCAAACATTTCTGATCCAAATTGGCTGAGAGATCTTATTTTCATCACATTTGATCAAATTTGGTTGAGTGTATGTCGTCATCATCTGGCTAATTTACATATTCTAAAAACTTAAATATCTCTGGAACAAAAAGAGATATTTGAAAATAGTAAACAGCATTTTTTTCTCATGCAGGCTACTTATTTATAAGAAAAAGAAAGCAAACGGCGGTTACAAACATACATGCAACATACATCTTCAGAAGTGACGGTTAGATTGTTACATATGAGTATTTTAAAAAAAATAAAGAGAGGTACTGGTGACAAGCTTAGAAAACGATAAACAAAATTAGTATAAACGGAAATTAAATTAATA
>JAOTRI020122970.1:0-11990 GCA_028564885.2 Zoanthus sanctaehelenae
TATTTTTAAAGGAGAGAATGACCAACTTTTTCGAAAAACAACTTTTTGGCATTTTTCAAACTGTTCAGTAACCTTAAACAAAACGTTTTCGTAAAAACAAAAAGTTTCTTTTTGAAATAAAAGTTTTAGTTTGCTTTGAAGAAAATATTAGTTTTTATTTTCAGGTCAAAACTTTCTTTTTAGCCAGCTCAAAACTTTTCTTAGCGATCCTAACTTTTAAGATTGATTTTAAAGTTTAGTAAGATAAGTTTGTAATTGTGTGACACTTCTGGGCCACCGTACGCAAGAACCCCAAATCTGCTCTTTGGAAGAGTAAAATATTAAACAACTTTTTAAAGGTTCAAGATATGTTTATTTCCATTTGATCGATTCTTTAAGATTAACGGCAAAAACTGAAAATTCTCGTACAGAGTTTCAGTATAAAATTTTGAAAATGTCGTTACGACTCATTTTTCCACGATACTGAGGCTGGGTACTTGGGTTGTATGTGGTAATACGAGCTAGTTCAAGATGCACGTCAAAGATTGTCCCAAAACCCATCCATATATACACAATGGAAGCCACAACGTGGAAGCGACAACGTGGAAATGTCATATATTTGGGCTTCCGTACAATTTACTTAAGCCTTGAGGTAAGCAAAATCCATTTTTTAATATATCAATTTTTACGATAAATCCATTCAAGACGTTGGATTTTTAATTGTCTATCTTGGCCGCCTGTGGTTACTCGTTTGAGCTCGCCATAAAAATACTGGTAACGAGTTTAAAAAATCCAACATGGCGCACGATTAAGTCGCAGTTCATCATAAGTAATTAACTTAAATCAAGTCATCAAGTAAGTCCATAATAATGTAACTTGCTATAGACAACAGATTAAGATGCAATCTATACGTGATCTAACCAGCTGGCCTTTTTAGGCTGAATTTGTTTGACTGTGGCCGAACGATAATCGAACAATTTATCAATTATGCTTGCACCGTATTGAGGCCTACTTATTTAAGCATACAGTTTCATAGTGTTTAACTATGTTTAACTGTTCAAGTAATGGGTTTTGTTTATAGGTTTAAACAACAGTACCGGATAGGCCCCAATACGGAAATTTTACCTCATGCAGTTATTGTTTACAAACAAGGGTTCATTAACGTCTTTTGCAAAAGACGTTAATGAACCCTTGTTATAAACTAATAAAGCGAGCTTGCATGTAGCTTACTTTCACACATGCAATACTTTTTAATGATAAGTTAAGTATTGAATGCTGAATAATGTTGGCGGAATATACAACACATTGCTTAGTTAAATAGAATGCAGAGTATTTCTGTTAAATTTTAATCCCTTACGTGCCAGGCTCCCCAGCATACAGGTCACAATCTTGCAACCGGAGAATTGTTTATCTGATTGTAATTTTCACTTAAATCCTCTGACGAGTCTTCATTTGCAGACTCTCTCACATATCTTTCATCTTCACTATCACTGCTTTCACTTTGAAAATCAGAATCAGGAGCAGCAAAAATTTCATCTAAAACTTCTTCAGTTGTATATGCTCGACCACATGCCATTTTGTTTTTAAAAATATGAAAACAAAGCATACTAGGCTGTGAGCCTTTGATTTAGAAGCCAGTGGTTTTCTGATGGCTTAACAGGGAGCCCATACCTAAACAACCAGGAGTTAGTACAAAAGCTTTTTACTAGGACGTATATATACGCCCATGGTTGATTGGGTAAAACTTTACAGGACGTATATATACGTCCATGGCAGGGAAGGGGTTAATCTACTAGGGCACACTAGAGTAAAGTACACGGGGGACATAGTGGGGTGTCTGGACATTGAGTATTACAACAAGGATAATATCACAAAGAGCAGAAAAAAAAGTTCTTTCGTAAAGGAGCTGCCACCTTCCACTTGATCTAATAAGAAAAGTGAAAAACTGATTGTCTTATATAATTGTCCATAAATATGTATGAACCAATTAAAGTATTAATTAATTAAAGTATTATATAATATTGTGTGTGTGGGAAGTGGATGGAGCGATTGCTTTTTCATGAAACTTCAAAAATAATTTCCAGTTTGTTTCAATATCTTTTGATTTATTTGGTGAGTTTGTTTTCATAATAAATATAATTAAAACAAAGTTGATTGCTTCTAAACACAGTGGTACATTATTCAAATTACAAATGAAAACCCTAGGAATGTAAAAAAAGTTTCTACAAGACTAAGTTTGTATAATTATGTAACAGCCAAAATTTTTCACAAATGATACTCATCATTTGAGGTGCACGTGGTTGGTGCAATTTGCAAGATCTCTGCTTTCCAACTACAAGGTCCCCAGTTCGATCCACTATGCTGAGATCCGAATATTTGTGTGACCTTCTTTTCTGCCTTAGCCAACTCAGCTTTCCATCCTTCCAGGGTAGGTAGATGAGAACTAGTGTGTGTTGGGAGCTAACTTGCGATTGATTAATGTACCATCCAGGGGGAGTCCACGACTCTCATCGGCTTAACGCTGCAGAATCTGGGGATAAGTGCCTGCCCCATGGGCCACTAGGCTTGTAAAACGTTTTAGTTTTACTCATCATGATTCAACCAGCTTTTAGACTTGACAACAATATTGTGTTCTTTCTTGGTAATTGTCAAGGTCTGTTTGGTGAAAAATCTTTGATTCTTAAAAATATTATGATTGCTTGTAATGCAGACAAAAAGTTGCAAATTTATGTCCTCAAGCACACTGCAAAGCATCACATACACACTGTTTTAAGAGGATGTAATTAATCAAGTGAGATGGAGAGTAGGAGTGGAAGAGATTGCTGGCAGAGTGGGGTAAATCTAGCCACCCTCCTTATGGGGATAAAACCGGATCAAAACTGGATTGATGATGATGAACTCAGATTGGCCAAGAATTAATTTAGGTTCACAATGTGTACAGTAAGAACACAGAAACACTTTCACATTTAGTGTATATCTTCTGTTGTACCAGAATGATAGTAACATGACAATCGTATTCGTGTCTACTAAAAGTTCATCAGATGTTCAGCACCATTTTTTTAGTGTGACAAATTCAATTATATTCTACAGTAATTTATCTGATTTATTACTGAGAATGTTTTAAAGGTAACTAAAGTATTGCTAAATATACTCTATGGTCATTTTCCATTCCATCATAGGTTTTATTCTTCTTATTCATTACTTTTATTAACCCTTTTAGTCCCAGTTGAATTATTGAGTTCTCCCAACTTGATCCCATACTTTTCATTAAACAAGTTTGAGAGATTTTCACTTTTAATCTTCAGAAGTTTGCTTTTTTTGATCAGTTTTCATTTTCTCATTTTTTCAATAATTCTGATTTTGTATTTGTGGTAGGAGAAATTGAATGTTGATAATTGATTGGGAGTGAAAGGGTTAATAATTTTCAGAGTGAATATTGTGAACTTTTATGTCCCTTGGGGGAGGGGGTGCATGCACTTCCCCTGCAGACGATTTATATTATTATATTGTTAATTTATCTTTTAGGATAATTCATCAATAAACAGAAACTAAATCGGGTGAATTTCTTTAATATGTTTTTAGTATTGTAAACTAGCTATACAGTTTTTTTCTTAGAAAAGTCAAATCAGTGAAATGCCAGTTTTATGAATATGTTGTTCAAGCTTATCTTTATGTGATTTAAGTGAGATATTTTACTATATGATGTAGGGAGTACAAACAAATTTTTTTATGATAAACTTTACATAGAATTACTCGTCCCTTGCATTAATTTTCACATTTGAGGTTTGAGTGAAAGTTAAAGTGATTCCTGAATTTGTTGAAAAATGCACTTTCCTCACAATATTTTGTAGAAAAATTGATTTTATGGAGTGACTACTGTCTGAGATCAAATGAAGCTTTTTATTTTTTCATGTGAAGTGAAGAGCTTTTTTATTTATCATGTAGTTCCACCAAGTTACCTCACACCTTGCTTTTTTAAGTATAGTGAAGTTTTAAATAATTAAATTACTTTTAACTGATTTAGTCCTGAATGCGTTTTGTCTAAATGGCCGGGCAGCTGGTCTTGTTTTGTGAATATGGCAGCGGTAGACCTTTTTTCAAATAACGCTAGAAAATGACTAGTATTTATCGATTAAAAGCCCCTTACCGTATATTTTAATCTAGAATTCGCAAGTTCTTTTTATTTATATAAATATAGAATATGGTTTAAATTCAATGTTTTTTTCTTTTCAGACATAGAATAGCGATGGTTTGTTCGAATTAAGTACAAATTAGATCAGCCTTTATAGACAAACATTGAAATAAAACCAGAATACATTCTTGGCGATTCGTAATTAATATAGGACTTCCTTCTAGAATTAGTTCAAAGATGTTCGAGTGCCAGTCATTTAGTACATTGAAGATATATATTAGTTCTTAAAGAAGATTTCTAGAATAATTGCTTTTACATCAATTTTGTTACACTATAACAAAGGCGATGATAATCGGTATTTAAACTTTTTTTTAGTTGTTTCAGTTGTTGTTCTGACGAAGGTCTTAAAACCTTCCAAAAAGCTAAAGTGTTTGTTGTTTTGGATGTTTTTTGAAATCTGTTCTGATTCAAAACCGTTAGGTTAGTGAAAAAGTCTGTGGTTATCAATTGTTCCTGAAACTAAATTTTTTACTCAAACTTAACATTTCTTCTGTGATAGGTTGTGAGGAAACCGCTTCGTTTAAGTGTGTACTCTGCACGTTAATATGGAAGCAAGAACTGAACAAAAAGACCGCCCGTGCGATGGCTACCTTTACTTGGATTATTGTAACACTCCAGAAACCCTTGTCGTAAAATTTGTGTTGATGTTCTGTGATTTGAAAAGCATCAAAGTTTTCCTTGTAATTGATGACAAAGATGACTCAAATCTTTCCACTGAAAATTCCCTGCCTTTTGAATACTCTGTAATTAAGAAGGAAGTTTTGATAAATGAGAAGAAAGTTTCGTGTCGCTTACCAGCCCTCCTACATTTTGGAGAGAGATTCTGGAGAGCAGGTCTAGCAACTGTTGTGAGAACGATCATCAAGACTCATCATTGTCGTCAACCGCAGCAAGGTTGGCATAAACTTCTAGGTTTTAGAGAAACATGTCTGAAGGCTTGCTCAGAGGTTAGCAGCTTGACTAAGTTGTGCGAAGTTGACTTACCAGCTGCTGTGAATGAAATAGAAGCAGAAAGGATCGATCTAGACTGCGTTTCAGGTGTGCCCGTTGCCCTTGCCAAGTTGGAAAAACATCTGAGAAATCCTCCAGTACTTCACAACCGTAGGAAACACTTAAAGCAACTTGCAAAGCAAGGAAAGGATAACATGGTTCAAGATTGCTCTGTATCAAAGATCTATTTTAGCGGTTTTGAGTTGACCCTAGCTGATTTAGTTCTGTTTCCAAGTGTTACCAGAATACTAATTGCTCTGGAGCAAAAGAATCATCGTATACTTCTAAAAATCCCCTACATTGTCAAGTGGTACAAGGAAGTGAGCTCTCTCAAGAGAGTTAAGGAAGCTGCACAAAAGTCTAATCTTCCTCATCTCGTTTTAGAATGCTTACCAATACATCCTGAAGATAGCTTAGAGTCAAAAATTGCTGATGAACTGGATTTCAAGCTAATGTTTAGCGAGAAAAAGAAGGCTTCCGGAACAAAGAAAATTCAGCATATGAATTGCAAAATTCTTCCACCAATTATCGAGAGACTTGCTAAGAATAAAGCCCTCCCTGAGTACTCGAAACATCCATGCGAAGACATGCGCATACAGTGGGAGACTGTACCATCGGCACTAGATCCTGCTGGAGGCGAACTTAACGTAGAACGTGCTAAACGAAAGAGACGGCAGATCGAGAATATGTTCTCCGTTGTACGTACGATGGCTGATGATGCTAGTGTAATTGTTGACTTCTGTTCGGGGGGTGGTCATTTGGGTCTAGTGATTGCGTATTTCATGACTAGATGCACGGTTGTTATGATTGAGAACAAGGAAGAGTCACTTGCGCGTGCGCGAATCAGGGTTCAATCTCTAGGCCTTAAAAACGTCACGCTTTATCAATGCAATCTGGATTACTTCACCGGTAGTTTTAGCATTGGAGTGTCACTTCACGCTTGCGGTTTGGTAACGGACTTGGTGATGCAACAGTGTTTCAAAAACAGGGCCTCGTTTGTCATTTGTCCGTGTTGCTATGGTGGCATATGCAACACACACATGACGTCATACCCCCTAAGTAGCTTATTTGTAAACGAGTATGAAGTTTCATACAGTGAGTACAGGGTACTAGGTCATGCCGCTGATCAAACAACATGGAACTTCGAAAGTGCGCAGTCGCGACAAGGAAAGCACTGTATGGGCCTGATTGACCTTGATAGAGTCTCTGTCGCAAAGGAGCATGGTTATCAAGTGACTCTTTGTACCATGCAGCCACATGACTGCACCCCTAAAAACAACTTGCTGATCGGTTATGAGCCAGGATGGACGTATTAGATTAAAAAATCTCGGTGCAGCGAGAAGAAAATAAATTATTTCCATCGAAAGTAGATGCTTAGATTAATTTGAGATAATTGCTTTGTTTCTGTTGTGGAAAGTTTCTATTACTGAGGGAATAAAATATAAATGAGGGAGCATGAAAGAGTTTTCAATTTGATTACTGTTATAGAATTTGTACCGATGCAATGACCTTGTGAAATTTTCTTCCTGATTAAACTATGCTTATATTTTCGGAAATTACAGAAATTATGAAAGAAAGCAAATAACTTTTAATGTTTTGTGAATTAATTTCTTTCTGATTTCCTTTATAGTTATCAAGTGTGTATCGGGCGCGGCATGCTTTCTAGTCGCACTTTTGGCAGTAAGCACTACCACTTACATTTGCCATATATATAAACTAAAATATTTAATGATCCAGTGGTAGCAACCATGGATAGCTATTTTTCCCTTTTTTGGCTTATGGCCGCTGCATGGTATAGTTACTAAACAGGTTCAGGTTCTCAGAAAAAATTAGAAACAGACGGTCTCACTATTTTCCTTGATTTAATAAAAATAGATTACTTCATAGAAAGTGCGCCGTTCGGATTTTTATTCACGAGTCGCAAAACTTTAGAAACAAACGAGTGAGCGTAGCGAACGAGTGAGTTTCTTAAGTTTTGCAACAAGTGAATAAAATCCGTACAAAGCACTTTCTATGGTGTAATTTGTTTATTATATATTAAGGAGAATAAAAGCGTGTAAATCAGAAATTTTGTTTTCTTTGTGATGTAAGCTTTATAAACCATGTTTGCGAAATAGCGAAAACTCAAGAATCCAATTAAACTGAAACTTACGAAATACTTAGTCTTTTCCTTTCATTCTCATAAATTGTTTGAGTAAGGAAACATCTCTTTTGGTTTTACTCAACGTGTTTTTGTTTGCTTGCTCCTCGATAAAATCCTCTAATGTTGTAGAACAAAACGTGCCGAAGCCATGTTTTGCGAGAAACATGTTTTCCCAACCGGCGCGCCACGGAACCATTTGAGTGTTATGTTCTGATTGGCTAATTAGTGATTTACTCAATCCCCATTGGTTATATTTTTCACATGTGAAAAAGCTATACTGGAAGCTGAATAGACGTATCGCTTTTTTCACCGTGTTGAAATACAAAGAAGAAAGAATTCTATTTGGAAAGTTTATTACATGAAATTGGCCTTAAATATATAATAAACGCATATACGCACTTCCGAACTTGAAGTGAATAGAAACTTGAAAAATTTTTAGCATTTGTTTCTATGTTTAGCATTTTACTTTTATGTACTAAGATGTTGTGATGAAAATATCAGTTTGCACAGCTCAAAGCAAAACGCCTCGTTTATTGCTTATAAGAGATAACTGCAGCATGTACTATAAGACGAAAAACGCTACGGAGCACCTGCTAGAACCATGCAACCATGCATAACAATATTTTATTTGCGCTAAGTTTGATCAAATTAGGCTTTGATTAAATTAGGCTTTGTTCTTTGCTTCTATTCACACAGCTGTTTATTCCAAAAAGAAATAAAGAGAGTACTATTATTTCACTATTGTCTTTTGTGTCTCATGGGATTGTGTGAAAACCAAGAATTGAAACTCGAGCTACTAATGTGGCCTAGGCACCCATTGTAACTAGTGGTTGAAATTACAATGTACAAGAATCCAGAAATAAGCACCGACTCCATGGGCCACTAGGCTCGAATAGATTTAGCTTAGCTATAGTCGGCTTTTGAACAACTTGGCCCAAATAATCTCATAACGTTTATGTTAAAACTCAAGTTGTACGTGCAGGTACTGCAAATCCAGCCAAAACTAACAACGATAGCCCGAACCTATACGGTTTTGCCTCTTATGGTGGTTTATTATCAACAAATGTCGACACCTCTCCTGTCATCCTCCCTTCCGGTTCAGTGTTGGATTCAGGCATTAATTCTCCAGTCGAACCTGTTGCACCTTCTCCTTTGATTGCTCCTGCGCCCGCGATATTACCTTCAACTGCAATAAAGGAAGAGAACAGATCTCACCAAAGTACTAAAGGTAGGTCTTAAACATTCATTTGTTTTTAACGGTCTATAGGGAGTTTTGTTCCGGCCGGCGTTGCTGCAATGGTTGGCAAGAACTCTTTTTTCTAACCACAGGATCCCCATTTTGGTCGCCGGCTTTGCCGCCTAAGCCAACTCAGCTTTTCATCCTTTCGGGGTAGGTAAATGAGTACCAGCATTTGCTGGAATCGAAGCTAACCAGCGATGGATTAGTGTCTCGGCCATAGGAGACAAAAACAAGTAAATATTGAATCTAGAAGGTTGGACTACTGTAGGTAATTCGAAAGCTGAATGTATCGAGATAAAGTTTATAATAGCCAAATTGTTTGTATTATAGATAACATTAGCATCGTCTCCTCAAGAGCAGTATCTCAAGGAATCGTAACAGCGGGACAACTTGCCAAAAATGAACTTCATAACAGACCAATTAAAAACAGACAAAAAGGGAAAAATAACAAACAAACAGGGCATATCTCGGGAACAGAACATCCCTTCTCTGCAACCTTGAGTAGGATCGGCTTTGACAACAGAGCTCGTAATGATTCGAAACGACCAGATACCAATATTGAACGCAATAACAAAGAGCGTTTTGTGTTAAAAGTTAAGAGACCATTGTTGCAAGAACTGTTCTTCGGTTCACATTCAAAGCAAGTTAAAGAAGAACTGTCTTCATTACATCCACACAAAGAGGTGAGATCCGACTGTCCACCTGGATCAGACATAGCTGCTACAGGAATTTCACCGCACGTGAAGTATAAAGCAACGTCTCGACACTTAACTTCCTCTGGCGCAAAACTTATTCCAGGTAATTTACAATAAAAGACCTGCTTTGGGGTCGTTGGCTCATCGCGGTTAAGGATGACATAATTTCTGAAAGTGACTAAAGAACTCGGAGTAGGTTTTTGACTCACGGATACTCTGTTAAACAACTTGTATGCCAAGGACGGTTTGTTTTGGTCTGATCTGTTGTTCCACTATTGCGCAATATTCGCGAGTCGTCTCGTTGAATCTTTTGATTTAGAATAACAAATATCTTTTAGCAACGTGCTGCATTTCTGATGAGTTTTTGTGTTACCCAATCATTGAATGACAAGAAAAATTTACGATATAGGGGTGGCAAATGGTCCTTTAAAAAGTCTGAGGCTCGCAAGATTTTAGTAGAATTTCGCGAGTCTCGCGATATCGAATCGAAGTCTCAATTTTTGCCTGGTCGTGTGCTTTTTGTTTTAATAAATGACGTTTCAGATGAAGACATGCAGAATTTAATCATTCCAACTTTCAGTTCAAAGCCAAGAAAATAGTGACTCTTTAGCTCTTGACTGATGATAAATTTGAAGCTTTGCCTAGATCATTCAACGGATGTATTAGCTTTTTTATACGACTTTCATGCACGTGCACGTTAACAGTATGACTTAATTAAAGGTCTTAAGCTTGCAACGTAAAAGGTCATAATCAGTCTCGTCGTCTCGCAGTATTGCAATTTTTACTATTCACCACCCCTTTTCACATGTTGCAGTTTAATAGCGTAAATCCTGTTTCAAGTTTTTTCAAAACAGTTTCTATTTTCAAACCATTTATCTCTCGTGGTTAAAAGTTTTTCTGTGTATAAAGTTCAAAGCAAAGAAACTTAACCCTACTGACCCGGACAAAGAAGTATATAGTAAACCAAAAATGAGAATTTTCTGAGCCGTCGTTGTTCGCGCTCCATTCCTCGTTGCTTAAGGCTCTTATTATTTCTATTGTTGCTGTTACCTCTATCTAACCATTAGACTTCGAGGACGAATAGACTACGTGCTAACAATCCGTGAGGGCGAAGGCAAAATGGGCACTTCAAACTCGTAGTCCGTGATGCCTAGAGCGGTCTATTTGCTTTGGTATAAACCTACTAATCATTGAAAAACTTATCTATGAAAACCTCTGATATTAAAGCAAAACAGGACTCATTACTATTTTAATCCGCCATCTTTTCTCTACTTGAAGGCCACCACAAATAGACCTTTAGTAGAGCAGCCAATCAGAATACAAGATATATGTTTGACCGTTAGTAGGTTTATACTAATCCTTAAGTAAAGTAAAAACACATTTTATGTCGTAAATACCTTTAATAATTTTTTATAGTTCTTCGTAAGCATTGCATAGCTACTAACTTACTCATTATTCTATGTTAAGGAAGTGTTTATGCTCCCATTGGTGAGTATAATGATGAGAAATTGCACCAAGCGCAAGAGAAGCCTATTCTCTCATCAAGCCAATCTTTAAAGTCTGGAGGGCAAACTACCACTGAGAGAGAGGGAACTGAGTCCCAGGGAACGGCTTCAATGCAGTCAAGTAGCGTTTCTCAATTAAACAATAGTCAAAATTCCTCAACTAATGAGCCCGCAAACGCTTTGCACACCATGCGACCGCAGACACTTTATATCCCACCGCAGGCTCAACAACCAAACAGTACCTTAGCTGGGTCAGTTGTGTATCAGAATGATGCAAGTAAGCGAGTATCAAGCAAGGGAAACGCTAACATCGAAGAGGCAATAAGTAATCATCTCCCCATGGAGAAAGGTGCTAAAGCTTTCAATTTCCAAAATATACCTTCGCCAACGCATTCACTTGCTGTAAAAAAGGTTTATAGCGGCAAAGTTTCTAGTAAGCGGCATTTAAAAACCGTTTCGAGACACCTTTTCAATAACATGCCCAACACCTACAAAAGACATAAGAGACAACTTCTAGTCCCTTTGCCATTGTCACAGCAGTACCCGAGCGACTCGCTCTCATCATTGGCTCAAGCGTTGGGTTCGCAGCCACTGCTGCAGCCTCAGTTACCACAGGCTGTGTTGGGAACGTTACCCCAGCAACAGTCACAAGTCGTTCAACCTCTTTTTGGAAGTCCAACTACTTTAACTGCGCCAAGTCTCGCAACTCAGCCAGGTAAATTGAAGGGGAATCGAACCAATTAGTCCTGTAAATCAATATTTCTAATCATATTTTTAGATCACTAAGTAAATTTGATCGAGAGAGGATGAAGGGTAAGAGAGTGAATCCTACATATAGATCTTATTCCTGGGATTGTCCACATCTGATGATTACCAAGAGAGGATGAAGGGTAAGAGAGTGAATCCTCCATATAGATCTTAGTCCTAGGGTTATTCATATCTAATGAATACCAAGAGAAGATGAATGGTAAGAAAGTGATTCCTCCATATAGATCTTATTCCTAGGGTTGTCCACATCTGATGATTACCAAGAGAAGATGAATGGTAAGAAAGTGAATCCTCCATATAGATCTTATTTCTAGTGTTGTCCATATCTGATGATTACCAAGAGAGGATGAAGAGTAAGAGAGTGAATCCTCCATATAGATCTTAGTCCTAGGGTTGTCTACATCTGATGATTACCAAGAGAGAATGAAGGGTAAGAGAGTGAATCCTCCATATAGATCTTATTTCTAGGGTTATCCAT
>JAOTRI020122981.1:0-11990 GCA_028564885.2 Zoanthus sanctaehelenae
ACGAGAATTGAACAATAATACGAGACTTGAACCCCGGCTCGAAAACGAGAATTGAACAATAATATGAGACTTGAACCCAGGCTCGAAAACGAGACTTGAACAATAATACGAGACTTCAACTCCCAGCCCGAAAACGAGAATTGAACAATAATACGAGACTTGAACCCCGGCTCGAAAACGAGAATTGAACAATAATATGAGACTTGAACCTCGGCTCGAAAACTAGACTTGAACAATAAAACGAGACTTCAACTTCCGGCCCGAAAACGAAACTTGAACAATAATACGAGACTTCAGTCAACTCCCAGCCCGAAAACGAGAACTGAACAATAATACGAGACTTGAACCCCGGCTCGAAAACGAGACTTGAACAAGAATACGAGAGTTGAACAATGATACAAGACCTGAAACCCCAGCCCGAAAATGAGACTTGAACGATAATACGAGACTTGAACCCCTGCCCGAAAACGAGACCTGAACAATAATACGAGCCTTGAACACATAGAAGAGACTTGAATAATGATCAATTATATTCTGGAAGGAGTGGGATGGTATCCGTGTGATATCCACGTTCATTCACTTAACAATCAAAATAACTCAATATTAGGCTATCCTCACCTGTACAAAGCATAATGGTCAGTCTCTGCTTGTCTAAACAATCTTTTTAATGTATTCATATCTTGAATAACCTGACAAATATAAAATTTACAGTAACGTTTGAGGCTAATACTGTAGACCTTGAAAAAAAAATTACACCCCAAAAGTTAAAGATGTTTTTAATAATATAAGTGTAAATTATTCCCTCATTTACTCACCAAAAAGATCAACTAAACCGGCAACAAATAATAAAAAATAATGAATAATCCAACTTCAAATATTGCGTTTCTAGCGTTCTGATTGGTTCACTCAATCTCGGTTATATATTCATGTACTGAATGACTATTTATTTGGAAACTGCCAAAAAATCTCGATTATCAATTTATTAAAATATATTCATAATTCCGCTTGTAGTTAAAATTAAAATTGATTATGGTAAAACATTTTTCACTAAAATCTAAAAACTCTAAAACACTAAACGTTTTCGATCATAGAAGATCACCATCATAGTTAAAACTGATTAAAACTACTGCGTCTAGTTAAAAATATGTCAAAGTTAGCATAAGTTAGGTTATCCCAATATCTACGCGCTTTCGGAAAAATTGTTAAATAACCAACCATCAGTTAAAAATAAATTAATTGATCATTCAACATTCAAAGCATTTTACAAATTACAAAATTAATTATCCATTAATCATTCCACCAATTAAATAACTTATCAGTTACGAATTCAATAAACCAACAAAGTCACAATTCTCATATAAGGTGCATGTGTATGATAAATTGACTGAAAGATAGCCTTTCTCAACAAACATCGATCTCAAAAATTACCAAATTATATATCTCAATAAACTTCAATCTGAGCAATTTACCTTAAGTTTATAATTTTCAATAACTTGTCTCAGAAATACAGCATTTTGGACGTTGCCACTCAACATTGTTTTGCTCCATTCCTTGCAGAACTGAGTTGTAACTGAAAGCAAGAAAGAGTGTTGATAACTTCCAAAATAATGATTGATTCAGAGCCTATTAACGAACTTGCTAAAATGAATGAGAGAGAGATTTACCCAGAACAGGAGAAAGTAATATATGTCACTAAACATTTAAAAATTGCTTTGTAGACAGTGATACAAACATGTCACCTCCGCTGTTGTCTATGACAATCCTCTGTGGTCTACCTTTTATCAAATCTTCTGTGATGTTCAACTTCCTTATGTCTTTTCCCACTACCTTATAAACTAATTGCGATTTTGGGACGCAAATGCCACGAAATATTGGCAGCTTGTTGGGAGAAAATATATTCCGTACTAGGCGGAGTCGCGCAGCGACGGAGTGCAATACGGTGAATATATTTTCATTCAACGCTGTCAGTATTTTGTGGTATTGGCGTCTCAAAATCGCAATTAGTTTTGTATCGCTATTCCAACTACTTTTCTCTAATTTCAAATGAAAAAAATTGCAATGGCGACGTTAAATTAGGCTCAATTCTCCTAACATGAAACAGTTTCTATGGCTACCACTGGAGCATTGCATTTACGGTTTTTTCGAAAACTTTAGTTTTGATCATGACAAGTTTGTTTGTCATGTTCACAAAACAGTTTTTCTTTATGAATGAAAATGGATTAAACAGATATTTTTGATTACGACAGAAACTTAGATTTGCCCTATTCTAACACTTTTTTCAACAGGTTTTTCAAATACTGATTCTTTATATAGCGATGCACGAGGTGAAAGCGGCGAGAACCGCACGGATATGAATCTTTTGAGCAACTCATACTAAAATAACAAAACTACATTTAAGAGTGACCCGACACTTTTACAAAAAACACATCCATTCCCATGTTTTATACAAAGCAAAAATGCAGTTTAAACAGATTTCGACTCATTTTACTGCCAGTTCAATGACTTTGCCGGTCATTCAGATTTTCATTCATTAGAAAGTTACAAGTTTTTAAACATAAATATGCATTTGAAATTTCAAAAAAGAGTTCGTAATCGTGCCTGTATTCAAACTTACTTACTTCCATGATATATTGAAGGACACATACAAATGCAGCTGAATCGATTTCAGTTCATTTTGCTTCCGCCTCAATGGCTGGGCCGCTCGCTCGTTCGTTCAGATTTTCATTCATACTGACCTACTTACTGACCTACGTACTGACCAACTTACTGACTTACTCACTGGCCTATCTACTGCCCTACCAACTGACCTACTTACTGGTATACCTAATGGCCTAACTACTGACCTACCTACTAGCCTGCTCACTGACCTTCCTACTGGATACTCACTTACTGACCTACTTACTGACCTACCTACTGACCTACTTACTGACTTACCTACTGACCTACCTCCTGACCTACTTACTAACTTAGGTACTGACCTACCTACTGACCTACTTACTAACTTACCTACTGACCTAACAACTGACCTACTTACTGACCTATCTACTGACTTACCTAATGACCTACTTACTGGCCAACCTACTGACCTACGCACTGGCCTACTTACTGGTATACCTAATGGCCTAACTACTGACCTATTTACTGGCCTACCTACTGACTTACTACCTGGACTACTTACTGGTATACCTAATGGCCTAACAACTGACCTACCTACTAGCTTACTCGCTGGCCTACCTACTGAGTTGTCAGCGGTTGTGATGGCGGGAAGACGTATCTTCCAAAGCTCAGTGAATTTATACTTCTAATTAACTTTTAACATTGTTATGAAGTCCACCCTTAATCAAAATGAGTCCACTAATGAGTCATATCTATGAACGGGTAAAGTTGACAAGTTGGAAGGGCGGATAGTGAGCGTACAGTGCCTAATTTGGCCTTTTATGCTCGGGAAAGGGAGCCGCCACATTGGAGATACAGCTTCTTTTCAAAACTACATGCGGAGCCGGGTGAAAGCCTACAGTGGCTCGAGATGTCTTTACTACAGTAACACTTCTACTACAAAGCAATTCGCATTACTGAAGCTTTCAGGAAATGTTGAGATTAATTTCGGGCCAAGTAAAGCTAAATGCGACAAAGTTGTATGTTTGGTCTGTGAGAATACCTTTTGCATTTCAGAGTTAGTGATCACGATTTCGGGTGTTTACTGTGAGGAAAAATAAATTACCGAGACCCAAGCAACGTGAAGTTGAGTACTGCAGCCTGAAGAATTTCAATGAAGAACAATTTTGGCTAACTTACATAATGTCCTTTGCTATACTGCATATATATATGAAGATATAAATGATCGGTGGCATCACTGAGCTCAGTGTATCATAAAGTATACAAATCGGTAACAAATCTATAAAACACAGTGCAGTGCAATTTGAAATTAGGTTTTTACCTGAGCTACTAAATCCGTAACTGGATCCGTCAATTTTAACAGACATTGCTTTTGGTACGGAGCTAGAATCTTTCTCTGTTTGAGTTTTCGAGACCAACTACAAATCAAAAATATATTTCATTTGCTCAATATTGTTTACTTTTATTTTCTTGCTAAATATATTATGATTTGTTACGTTAATCAAAAAAAAGATTGAATATAATAATACATAAATAACACCTATATTTCGACCTTCTCAAAAGGCCTTCATCACAAAACGAATTATTCATGATTTTTTCCATGTGCTCTTTCCCTCTCTTTCTCACTGAAATACAAAAACTGAAAACCACGATGCCTAATGGACTTAATGAAAGTGACTTTTTCTTCAGCTAAAATCGCCATAGACGCAGTCGATGAACATGCAGTTTATTTTTCGTCTCGCGCTCGGCTGTTCGATAGTAAGAACGACTAATTCTTTTAAGCACGCCTAACTTTTATTTTTATCACGTTATTGTATAGCGGGCGCTGGTTACTTGTTGTATTGCGTTTGTACGGTTTGGTCTTCATTCGCCCTGATGAAGACCTTTTGAGAAGGTCGAACTATAGGTATTTAGCATTATACGTTGTTTCATCTTCATTTGTGATAGTATTTAAGTTTTATGAAGTAGACGTCTAAGCTACAAGGTGCTTGAGACAAATTTTATATAGATATAAATCAACTGATAAGAGCCTAACTTATAGTTATGAATACGTTCTTACGTGGAGTTACAGGGAGAACGGCTTAACTTTATCCTAGTCATGAACAGGGTCTACGAAATCCAGGTTATTAAATGCAGATTGTTTCTGTACTCAGCAAACGTTGAATGACATGAGCTGCAAAGAAAATGTTATAATGTAGCTTCATACCTGGTTAGAGCCAGACAACGAATTTAATAATTTAACTATGCTGCAAGCTTCTACAAACCTGAAAAATCAAACAAAACATTAATAATATCAAAATTAAAGGAGGTACTGGTCAGTACTTCACAATGATTTTGTTGGTTCAGATGATTTTTTTTACTAAAATTGATACCCTTATGTACAAAATGTACCTGAGAAACTGTGCAATGAACTAAAAATTATACGTTTTTTGTAGTTTCTGTTAAGATAGCATCAAAACTCAAAAAAGTTGGCCCAACGATTTCAAGATTCAATCCATTTCCATCCTTGCCATCCGTGGCAATAATAGAAGAAAACAGAGTAAAATTAATCTCATAAATATAGTCTTAAACAAAACACCCAGATCATTATATTTTAGAATTCAGTTGAGAGCAACACATAGTTTAAAAAGATGTTAAAATGGCTTGATAAAGACTTTAAATCAAATCTTCCATAAATGTTTTAACATTTCCATTTTTACAAACTTGTAACTGGTTGTTTATTGGCGGCACATTGTTTTTAAAAGTGGGGAGGCTGAATCAAATTTAACATCAATGCTTTCCAAAGGCTCCCTCATGGTGGGCACAATCATTTATCAATCCTTTAGAATGGTAGAAAATACATTTTCCAGTTTGTTAAAGCAAAGGATATTATGAGAGTTATTCATCACCAATAAAATAACAGCTTTGTCATTAAAAAAAATCAAAATTCTGAAAAAAGTGGAGAGCCCTGGCCCCACGTTGGAAAGCCCTGTTTTTTTTACGTCGTGGAGAGCTATAGGGATGGTTGGGAAATATGGATGTCAGGTGTAAACAACAAAGAAATTGTAATCGATTTCTGATCATCTCAAGTTCGGCAGGCACATTCATGCATTTGTTAAACGGTCGTTATGAATGCTCTTATTTAGCTCCCAATAAAAGAAGTTCAATATGTCACGTGATATTTTGGACAGCCGAAAATAAATTTAATTTAAATTTGAAATAAAATCAAATTCAAAAGTCCAACACAAAATTATTCTGCCATTTAATTAAAGTACATACTTACATTTTAATATCCCTTTGTATTCTTAAATCTTCTGAGGTGACATTTAGTCTTGTTCCAACTAAACCCTGAAACAAAATAAAGTAATTGAGTGCAGATTCATCTGTACTGGTCAAAATATCAAAATATAGCAGTTTTAAACATTCGTTTACACAGTACATACAAATGTTTAAATTTGAGCTAGAACCTCGACCACAATGAAATTCTAACTGCAATGGCTCCATAGGAATTGACGATTCTACCTGTGTCGGCAAAATGGGTCAGTCCCTTAGAAAGAGAATTGCAGAGCATTTGCGACCGAGCTCAGCAGAGAAATCAGAATTTGGGACACATATCTACAAGAATTTCCAAGATTATCAAATCTAGTGATAGTGTCGAAGTTCTCGAGAGATAAGGACTGGCACAGACGTGGAGTAATATTCATTTATATCAGGATGAATAAACCAGACCTCAACGACGACCAAGGCAGATACCAACTAACCCAGTCTTGGGACCACCTTCTGTGCTCACGTGTGTCAAAGGTTGAAAAACCAAGACAGCATGACCAGAAAACAATGTGATCAAGGTTCTAGCTTCAACTGAAAGCCAAAGCCTAAAATTCTGTATGTACTGTGTAAACGAAAGTTTAAAACAGTTATGTTTTGAAAACAAAGTAAACAAAACGTTTGAATCACTTTTCACAAGTGTTTCAATTTAAGGTTTTTCTAGGAACCAGAGACTAAATATTGAGATGTGTCATACTTACTCAAGTTGCCTACTGTAGGATAAAAAAGTAGCTCACGGCAGATGCAACTTATTACTATTTTGCTAATCGAAGACCAGGTCATAATTTATGGTACCATAACATCGCTATAATTCACAGATAAGATTTTAATATAATTTATAATAGTTCTTCAGCAAAGGAGACTATACAGTATCGGAGATCATAATGTTCTATGACAGCTGCAAAGTGTTAATTTATGTAAACGTTTTAATATCATTTGATCTTTATGTTTCTAAAAGTGACTATTTTTGTTTTGTCTGGTTGCAAGTCATTTCATATTTTCGCACCATGCTTAGCTTGTTTCAGCCCAATTTCTAAACCAATACTTTTTATATGTAAAGTAGCTGTTTTTAACTTTGTTGTACATAGTTCTCTGACCAAAACAAAAGGAAAGTGTGATTTGAAATTTTAGAAAATAAACTTTGTTAGAAAAGAAACTTATTCAAAAGTACTTTAAAGTTAATTAACACTAAAATTCTATTCAGAACTCAAACGCGATCTTACTAAATTGTGACAGACTATGGACAGAACTGCCATGCGGTGTTTGAAACAAAAATCAAATCATTATATACCAAGTATCAATGTCAATTTGTCTTGTACCCCTATTAGACGAGAGTGCTTTCACTCTTTCCCCGCAACCAAGTGCTCAGCAGGCAACACTAAGTTGTGCACAAGTAATTAACAAAACTGGACGTTAATTGTAATTTAGTTGCTTCTTACCATACAACACACAGAAGCCAGCAGTTTTTAAAGAAAAAGAAGCAAAAGGAGTAGTAAAAAAGTAGAACCAGACTGGGTAAGCTTACATGTACTGTAGATGAAGAATGTAAAGCACAAAAACTCTAAATTTGTCTTTCCTTGTAAATCAGAAGTAGAATGGGAACATCAGTTACCCACCATGATGATGCTTTACTCTGGGGGATGACCAAATGGGATCACAAACTTTCCAGACAAATGTTATCACAAATCAGCACTTAACCATAGAAAATGTGTATCGGGCATTTCCAAAGAAGCTTAGCTTTCACCAGAAAATGAATTTGACCAGCCCTTAGTTGAGAAAAAAGCGTAACAGGGCCAGGTAACCAGTTAGGCCAGCCTGACCACTTTTCACTAAATTAGACTACAGTCAAATCTAACGAGATTAACATTATAGCTAGCTATAAGCTATATATTATTAAAAGTGTTTACTTGACTACTTACTGATGTAGCTAGCTACTTGGAGAAGTAATATGACTAACCACCCTTTTCATGCCTGCTCTCGCCCTTTGTAAAAAGCCTACTTGACATGCAGTAATTAAATTACCACAAAAAAATTTTAAGGCCAATATGTGTAAACCTATCATAAGATCTCCCATTTAAAATCACATTAGAAAATGAGTTCTGTACAATGAAAGTAAAAACGTAAAAGAACCCCTTACAGAATGTTTCTTTAATACCTTTCAGTAACATGTGCTGCATTGAGATTGGGACGCAGTGTGTAAAATTGTTAATTTTGAATTACAAGCCAAATGCATACACACCAATGAGTTTGGAACTAAATATATATAACTAATTAATATTTGGAGAAAAAAACTCTTGCTTATTTTTCTACATTAGAACAGTTCAATCAATTTACCTAATACTGTAAATGGAAACAAGCATCGATCAGTTGAATCAGAACACCTTGAGGACTTAATGAAGAAAATTTCTGATTTAACTGTCACCTTCCAGATTGCAGCAAACAGTATTGTGTAACTCTACAATTATTACAATGACTCAATCAAACATTGATAACTTTTGTTTACAGTCTAAAAACTATAACTTCTTCACGAAAAAGCAATATACTTACACAATGAATCAATACAGAAATATCGTCTCTAAAGTATTCTGTACATCTGCACAGGAACATGGCCTGAATTTTAAGAGAAATTGATTTCATATCCAAATATGGACTAATTAAAAGTGGCAACTAATGATAATTATAAAATTTCATAATTATTATGTGCAGTACTTAGTAGCAAAGAAAAAGACATAACAATCTTGGGATGCTGGAGATCAATGCCAGCCATTAAGAAGAAAGAGATGAAAGAGCTTGTTGGAATTTTGGCAGAAGCTTGAGAACTTTGAAATTAAATTTAAAGGAAGAATGTCTTTTTAGCAATAAACACATCTGTGAGAAACCTCAGTCTTAAATTAAGGGAATGAATAATAGATTAGCCCAGAGGCCGAGCTTTAGGGACACAACAAGATTGCATTCTTTGGGGTTTGGAAAAGAAGAGAGGTGGTATGACAATGCACACTCAACCCAGTTCTAGTGACTGATGATGATGCTTCTCAACAAGGCATCATCCACCAGAAGATGAGCACTAGATTCTTTTAAATTGATCACCAGATGGAATATAATCGGGCAGATTAAGTTGGCAGAAAATCAAGGGACTAGTAATAATTGTATCATTCTTGAAGTTGCATGCTCTTTTCATACTCAGATAACCTAAAAAGGGAATGAAAAAAGGTAGAAACTAAAGTATCTAAATCTTAAGAAGCTTGAGGGAATCAGCCATCTCCCTATAGTAATGGAACCGTGGGATGATTAGCCATCGATACCAAGATTGGCTACCTAAAAACAATATTGAATGTGCAGTTTGATCATGAGTTGATGCAGAAGATTTGTCTACTTGGAATTGCAAGGGTTCTGAAAAGAATTCTATACATCCGACACTAGTAGATACAAGGGAATGGCTTGGGGGGCCTGTGCCAACCAATATGTCACTCATGATTTTTAAGGGTCTATCAACCATGCCTAATTATGGTACTATATATATTATCTGATGTAACTATAACGTTTATGTGACATACAGTCACAGCCACAAAGTTGCCTCAAGACACTGTTGTCAAAATTCTTGCTTCTTGTTTCACTATAATTAATGTTTTCTTCTGACTGTAAAACAAATAAAGTTACCAGCAAGCTGTGAATTGTGGTATTTCAAGCAAAGACTATTTAAAAAAGCAAACTGACTTGTCAGCTTCTTGCATCGACCATGTCAAAGCATAATTTACGCATGTGTCAAACGGAGTAAATCCGTTTCACAAGTCAAATCTGAGCCCGAGTCACTGGACTAAATGAATATTTTGAATATTTTTTGTTATGGTTAGGGTTAGGGTTAGTTTAATATTTTTTGTTTTTTTTTTATATTTTTTTTTATATTTTTTATTTTTTGTTTTTGGGCTAGGGTTAGGTTTAGGTTAATATTTTTAGTTTTTGTTTTATTAAAAAATGTTATTTTGATTGACTCGGATTTTTGACTCAGGCTTGGATTTGACTCAGGCTCGAATCTGACTTGTGAAACCGGTGAACTCGTGTCAAAGAGGGAGGGCAGTTCTGTCATTTATTCTAGTAGTCATGCACAGTAACTTTAAGACTCAAACATTTGTTGCGAAAAAGCTGGGTTGGTTGCTGTCTATGATACTTACCAATGCCCAATTTCTTCACAAATATGACATCAAACTTTTGGATTGAACAAAGTTTAGAAACAAGAAATTATTTTTAAATTAAGTACAAAATGTGTCTCCAAATGTGGGAGATGGCCATTTCAAACCCCTAGCAAACTTGAGGCTTTAGCACTTAATAAGCCCCTTCCCTTTCAAAGTCCTGCTTGAATTCACCAGTATGAAACTGCTATGAACAATAACAGCAATAATATCATAGCAACTATTTTAGATAACAATAGTAACAATGTTGAACCATAGTTTATTGCAGTAAAGATGATCAACATTATACCAATTGGGAGTAGACTTTTTTGAGAAATATTTGAAAATGTTATAATATAAACTACTCACATTGTCTTCATACCAGGATTCAAGAAATTTGAATTCTGCCTGCATATCCAGGTATTCCTTGAAATAGTTATAAATTTAAAGTAAAACTCAATTAGAGTGCCTAGATGAAGTAAAAAAAATGTTTTGGGTTGTCTGAAAAGATCAACTGAAGATAAAATACGACAAATAGGCCAAATTTCAGAGGGTAAAAAATTAATTAAAAATAAATTGCAGAGAATCTTCACATTTGGGAAGATTTGAGTTTCGAGACTTTTAAGATGCAAATTTTTCACAAATGTCACATGCATGTCATTTTGTTTGCTTTAATTCAGAGAATATGTGAGATACTAAATTAAGTTAAAAAACATACTTTTTCAAGTTAAAAAAAGTTAATCATAGTCGATAAAATGGTTTCTAAATAAATAAAATGTCATTTCCTTGTAACAGCTTATGTTTAAATTCGGTGCTCTGAATCAGAGAACTAAAAATACATATGAACAAAACTCGCGATTTTCTGTCATGTAGCTTTTAAAATTTCCAAACAAAATTATGTCACAGAAACGAAAAACTTGAGACCTTGAATGCATAATGAGCTAGCCAGTCATCAGCTCAAAACCTACAAAGCTATATCTCAGAGGTATTTTATCCATAGTTTCTGAAACTTTCTGTATTTAAATACTTTTGAATTGATCTATTTAGAAATGTAAAAACACTTTTTGCTTCATAGGCAGTTTAAGTTACATATTGAATTCACTTACAATAATTTCACTTGATAAACTACAATAACCTTGGTAAGACAAAAGTGCTAGTGAATGGTGCAAGAGTTGAACAGACTGTAAGTAATATAGATCCATGTAGCATTTGTGGGAAGAGAGTAATGGCAAATTCAGTACTAGTGTTGTGTGTAAAATGTGGGAAATGGATACATGGTAGATGTGCAAAAGTAAAGAGAAAGACTGCAAGGTTGGGGAGAGATTTTGTGTGTGGAAGATGCAACAAACAAGTTAATGGATTTGTGGGACCTGCAAAGAAGTTGTGTGAAGAGGTGGAATCGGTGAGAATTTTCTGCTATTTGGGAGATAGAGTGAATGCAAGTGGTGGTTACGAGGCAGCTGTAATGGCAAGAGTGAGAATTGGTTGGGTGAAGTTCAAGGAATGTGGAGAGTTGCTGAACTCAAAAACATTCTCTCTGCAGATGAAAGGAATGATTTATCAGAGTTGTGTGCAATCAGGGATGTTATATGGAAGTGAGACATGGTGTTTGAGGGAGAATGAGATGGTAATTTTGAGAAGAACCAAGAGAGCGGTGGTGAGAGTAATGTGTGCAGTGGCGGATCCAGAAATTCTAGAAGGGGGAGGGGGAGTGAATAGTACAAAGAGTTTACCAGTGACTCTAGGAGAAGTAGGGTGGCAAGTACAAAGATGGAACCAAAAAATTGAAGAAAAGGGGGGTGAAAATTCACCCAATTCACCCCCTGTATCCGCCCCTGGTGTGGTGCGAAACTGATGGACAGAAGAAGGACTGAAGACCTAGTGGAGATGCTGGGATTGAAGGTA
>JAOTRI020123003.1:0-22473 GCA_028564885.2 Zoanthus sanctaehelenae
GTGAAATCTTTGTTTTAAATTTGTTTAACGAGCTTCATCAGCGCCTAAGTCACACTTGAATAACACGATTGACGGACTGGCGGACATATAGACACTTCGTATTATAAACGTTCACAATAGTGAATAGAGTAATAAATATAGTCCCAGTTGAACATGCACTTGTAAACATGCATATAAAATTCTGGAACCACAAGAAGACTTTAAAAACTGATTTACCTTTCTTTCCTTAGGCTTACACCTTACAATAAATTTGTAGCATTCCTCACCACATATAAAATCACGAAACCCGTGCAACAACACCACCCACATGCAGGTTCTGAAATGAAGGCTCAACTGCCTTCCAGCGGTTGTCATAAAACATGGCGCAGTTTATCGGCACAGTGATCGGAACGAAAATGGACAAAACAGTAAGAGTGTTAGTCACTAGAATGGCTCTCCATCCAAAAATTAAAAAGGTTTGTAAAGTTTTTATGGCATGATATTTTAAAGTGTAAAAGCGGTTTTAAAAATACAAGTTATGTACATATGAAGTGCAGATGCTTACTGCCCAGTGTTAAAATAAATCAATCAGAAGAATTTAATATAAATTGTAAATTTACAAGTGTAAATGTAACGTTGATTAGGGTTGAGGTTGGTGGCCAGGGTTAATTTAAATGATGTAAGCGATTCATTCTATCGATTATTCCTATATATCTTTCACTGTTCTGTTAAAAAAATTTATAGGTGTTGCTCATACAGTACAGAGTACTATACTGTACTAAGGAATAAGATTTACTATAATCATACATAAACTGACATTTTGGGTGAAAAGAGCATCTAACACGGGTTGATAAGTTTAATTAATATTTGCTGAAAACATTGATCCAAATTAATACAGTTCTGTATATAGCTGTATTATTCATTTATTCTGTGATGGTTTGACAGTATAGACCATATAGTTATACTAGCTTAATGTCAGGAAATTTATCCAATTAGTTTTAAAATAGTACCTAAAATTCTAGCTGATGTAATTTTACTATTTTTTAAGAAACCTGTACATAGCATGTTTTGTATATTCAAGAACTAAAGTTATAACATATATTAGCCATACATACTGCCAAAAATAAAGAACAACAGACGGTGCTGTCAAACATTTGCAATATAAAAAAATACGAATATATTGTAGAAGACGCCTTCACTAAGCATTTTTTTTTGGGGGGGGGGTTGGGCGTCTACTACAACTCAAGTACAACTAGGATAATTAAGTCAAAATGAGCAGAAACAACAAACAATAGATCACTACGAAAAGAGCGGTTTATAATACACGTGTTCATCATAAAACATAAACAAAAACTAACTGATTAACGCTTTCTGCTCGATCTAATAAAAAGATATTAAAAAAAGTTAAATACATATTTAAAACATCAATCAAAAACAGCAAAAACAATAAAAATCAACAAAAAAAAAACGAAGTATGAGCCATTTCTTTTGCAATATTTAGTCGCACCTAAAGGAGCTTTGTTGTAGGCCCGCCACTAATCACTGATTATCGTTGTCCCTGATAAAGTATGTAGCCCGATTATCTGTAACAGTGTCTCGGCATTTCCGTGATAAATATTATTATACTCATGAATATTCAAGTTTTAAACATGAACGCTTGTGATTGGAAGTTTGGAAATGTGAAATTATTCTGATTGGTGGATTTCGATCCGAATTTGTGGTTTAGCTTTTGATTGAAATTTTTAATCCGAAATTATTGCTTTAAAATTGTGAAATTGAGAATTGTGTTTTAGTAGCCTATTCGAGTAAAAGTTATCTTTTAACAAATTGATTTTTATTGTTTTTGCTGTTTTTGAAAAAATACCAAAAATTCAGTAAATTAAATCTTGCCGTAAATTCAAATATTTCATACAAACATTCCATAATTTCGTATTTATTTACAATTTAAACGGTAACATTTGACTAATTAAAAATAAAATACAAATCTTAAAAAAAAAATTTCCGCGCAATTAAGATTTGACATTTATAGCAAATAGCGTGTGGCAGAATTACGTTACTCTGAACTTCAACAATTTTATAACTTATTTATATGTTAACGTAATGAATTCTATTTCCTAAACAATGTTTGTTAAATGCTATACCTCTACTACTTTCAAATGCGAATTTGCCAAAAAAATTAACAAGCGTAGCAATTTTACGGACTTGATAATTTAATTAACTGCTAACTTCACTAAAATTTAGAACTATACCAAATTTAGTGAAAAATACATTATTTTGCGATTTAATAAAAACAGTGCTGTAACGAAACAATAACATAGATTCTAAGAAAGAGCAGATACATAGTTTACTTCGCTATTTATTGTACAAAACTATTCTCAAGAAATAAAAACAATTCTTAAAATAGCGACCGCAACAAATTTGTTGACAAATTCTGTAATTTATGTTTTCCCGTAAATTGCTATATTGCATACAAACTTCGTTTAAATTACAACTTAGTCGGATTCAAAAACTAACACTTCAAAAACTTTTAATTGTATGCAAATCTTTCCAAACAAGATTTGTCCGCGCAATATTTATTTTTGATCACAACAAATTGCGGCCGGTAACAATTTCCCTACTTTGATATTCAGCACTTTAAAACTCACTCATTATATCTTCGCTTACAATTGTATATTCTGAAGAAAGTTCAATAAATGCGGTACCTAATACGATTTTTATAGTGAAATAGAACAAAATATTGACAAAGAGAGCAATTTTAAACACTTCATTACTTCCAGAACTGCTAACTTAACTTCATTTAATACAGCACTAAATTAATTCAATAAAAACATTATTGCGCTATTTAATGATAACCGCGCTGCTGTTAGATAACAAAACATAGCAAAACAAAACAAAACATGAATGTGGTAGATTATCAAAAATCGAACAAGAGTTCTTTGTCTGTCAATACTGACAAACAACAGTAACTAAAGTTCGAGATACAAAGATACTCCGGTTCTTTCAAAATGGCATGATGCTTATCAAACAGACTCTACCTTTTCAGTAAATGTAGTACCATATGAAGGAGCATACAGATTCCTTTGAAGCCAAAGAGCATTAGAACCGGAAATGTCATTGTCATTACCACAGAAAAAAATATCATGGTCTCAGAGTAACACCAAAAAGATTAAGGTCCTTGTTGCTACGGCAGAACAGGGACAAAGGCATCAAAAATACTGCGCACGCAGAATTCAAGACGAAAAGTTATCTTATTTAGAATGGCTACTAATGTATAACCATACACCCTCAACTCCGAAATTGTACAAAAATTGCAACACGTCAGTGGGTTGCAAAATGCGAACTCCTACTTCAGAGGACTTTTACTATCAATACTTAGTGATGAACAAAAGTCATAGAAATGTAGAGACATTTCGCTGCAGCTTTGTACTTTAAGCCCCAATTATGGGCTGACGATAAAGAAGTAAAGAATTACTTCGACATTAGAGGAAACAAATAACACTATGTAGCAACAATGGTTGAATGTATTAAAAGTAAGAGACATCATTTAGATCTCCATACAAGGATGGTACTTGGTACCATTAATGTTCAGCAATGCAATGTACAGCAGGACAGCGAACTAACGTTCTCTCAACAATCTGTAGTTCGCGCTGTAAACAGAGCCTTAGAGGACAGAAGTGACTTCTATAATAATGTACCTACGTTTAGTGAAGAAAATGCGTCTGACGACGAGACGAACGTAAATCAAATAAGAAGTCAATACAATCCTTACACAAGGACGAACGCTCCAATAGCAGAAACTTGGAAAAGGTTCATAGTTGTAAAGGCAAGCCAGGCACAGGCAAATCGCATGCAATCAAAGCATGCATAACGGCAGCTTTACAGAACGAATACAATGTAGTTGTAACAGCACCTACAGGAATACTACAGTCTGCTTACAGAAACGCGTTCATTGACGAACGATTTAGTGCAGACACAATCCACAGCTTCTTTAACTTCCCAGTAAGTGCCAACAAAACACCCCAATTAAACTGGGATATTGCAAATTATCATTTGTTAATAGAAGAATTATCTATGGTGCCAATAAACGTGTTCAGACGAATATCAATGAGTCTACAACAATTGCCTGTTAGGCCAGTTGTCTTGATTTGTGGCGACCAACAGCAATAGCAACTGTTTGAAACAAAACATGGTAGACCAACACAGTCTGAAGGAGTACTACATGTACAATCCTTCTATTCCATGTGTAGAGTGTTTGACTTTACAGAACACGGGAGTTGGTTGTCCCGCTCGGCACTTAAAAGGGAAAAGAAGAAAAAGTAATTATCACCGTAGTCATTCGGCGAATGAGATACAAGTGGTAATTTTCTTTCAAGTTCCCTCACGGAGAAAAACGGTGCAACGGACCACAGGCAGGTAGCTCCTCTGCCGTTTCTTTTTCAAAAGAATATGGTCAGAGATAAGCCTAAAGTGTCTGGCGCTACCGCATCCCTGAAAATCTTTGCATCTGGTTCTCTCATGTGAAGATTTTCATCCACATATATATGAATGTGAAGATTTTCATCCACATATATATGACGATTCCGGTTCCTCGAGTAAAAGCAAAACTCGTCAGCTAGCGCAGGCTAGTGTTTGCTTACCGAGACATCGCTTGAACTTTCGCCAGTTCATAGGGAAAAGAAGAAAAAGCAATTACTACTGTAGTCATTCGCCAAATGACATACAAGTGGTAATTTTCCTTCAAGTTCCCTCACAGAAAAAACGGTGGAACGGACCACAGATAGGTAGTTCAACTCAAAGCTTGCCTCCAACGTTTTCTTCTTTACAAAAAAAGTGTCGGAGATAGCTTAAAGTGCTTGTCACTACTGATTCCATGAGAATCCTTGCAACTAGTTTTCTCGGATAAAGGTTTTTATCTAGAAATATATAACGATATCCTGTTCCCCTAAGACAGGTGAAAATCAGAAAGATCTAACCAAAATCCTTCAGACAAATAGTAAGTGCATTTATTGTTTAGTCAACAATGGGTGTGAATAAAATAGTTAGTATGTCAACTCAGTGATGACGTCATGAAAATATAAAAACTCTGTATATTGAGAAAAAAAAAGCCGGAAAGCACCCAAATTTCGATAATGACTGCGAGTGCATTATACACTTGTGAAGTCTTTAATGACGTCACGATAATCCTTAATTGGTATATCGAAATTCTTCAGCTATGTCTGAATCAGGATAGGTGTGCGTTAGAAAATTCACGTGATATGGCGTAAACGATGACGTAATGACTTCAATGTGTAATGACAATAATACTCTTTTTTGAATAAGGAAAATAGAAGTTTTAACTCTGGCAACTGATCAATTTTGTAAAACGAATCTCAAAATAAAATAGCTTTTTCTTCTTTCAAAATTAAAGCACGTTTATTTTTAAAAATTGTACTCCTGATGCACTTAACTCGCTAGTAGTATGGAGAAACAAGTCTCCATTTTTCTACAAGGAATAAAGAACACACACATACATTTAAAAACAGTTGTCCATATATTTAAGTACTTTTCTTAATCTTGTTACAAAAATTTTCCAAAAGAAACATACTTTGGCAAATAAATTAGGAGTATTCCTCAGGAAAACACTTTCTGTTCTGGTACATTTTACTAGTTGCGACACATCACCTTGATCATAAAAGATTTCAAGTCCAATTGATTGACATATCCAGCAATAATTAGTGATGAACGAAGGATTCATCTTGATGTTAACTCATGTTAAATAAAAAACCCTATTACGTGTTCAGTAGTTACTGATATTGAAATACTCAATTTAGTTAACTAAGTTGACTCCGCGCAATACTGGATTTATCCTACCTCAGAAGAAGTGAAATATGTGTTTTTTATTTATGGAGTTGAAAGGACTACATTATTGATCTCTCTAGCGTTTGATCAAGATGGATATATCACAACTGATGGTTAAAAACATAGAGTTCGTTAGATATGGGAGGGAAAAAAATTATTAATGGTGCATTGTAGGAAAATACGAAAGACCTTGTCACTAAAGATTATGTTGAGAGAGGAAATGTTTATGCACAATACAAGCATTAAATGCTTTGGATGTGTTGGAAAGTAAAAACTTTTCTGAAGCAAAAAATATTGGAACATTTGTTTTTTGGGCAATATACATTAGACATCTTCATTTATATCCAAATCATGTCACATTATCTTTGTTAGCAGAAAACATAAGTTTTAAACTAAATCTAGGAAGCAAAGCTGCTTTAAAGTAATATACTTGAAGACAAGAAGTTGTTGGAGCCAGTAGTAATTATAAATTAGATATGAATGCTAGTGTTTCTGCCCATACAAGTAGTTTGTTATCCAAAGTTATCAATGAAAATAACGTTTGTATCGTGGAATTAAAAATACAAGTAAACTCTACCAATTCTATAATAGTAAATATTAATTTAGAATATATTGCTTGCCAAGAGATTAGCCATGTTTATCTTTGGCGGAGAGGGGATTGGGTCTGTTGATCCAATTATAGTTGACAACCGGAAGTTCAAGGTAAACAATGACTTTAATATGCATGGTAAACAATATAATTAATCTAGCTTCTCCAGTAACAGACACAGATGCTGCCACGAAAACTTACGTTGTTGACCCTTCTTTTTATACAGGGTTTATACACAAAGACCAATCTCATAGAATACAAATGAGATGTAATCAGTGGACAATTGCTTTAAAAAATTGGAAATTCGCAATATTAACAAATCAATTATACTTAACAAAGATAATGAATCAATCTTTCAAGCACGTGCTAATGGTGTTAAAGCAACAGATAAACATAAATGGAATTTTTATGGAGAAGCTAAAAGTGAAACCTATGGTTATTCATTATCTTTAACAACTCAAAATTTTGGTCACTGGTCTTCAGAAGCTCCATTTAAAAATTTAAATACTCAAGGAATAACGAGTGTTTATGGTTTTTAGCAACCAGGCTCTCTATTTTTATGGTAGATTTAGGCGTAAAACCCACAACCAACGTGGCCATAGTGCCATATATCGTGGCTTCAAGTTAGCTACTAACACATTTATGCCATCTACACTTGATCTACTAGAGCCAAAGACTGTAAACAGCTAAGGAAGATACTTTTGTTTTAAATTCCGTTTTAGGGGAAAATGTTTTCATAGTTACTGTGAGTGATCTGCCTGAAATAAAACTTGAATGAAAATATTTGTGGTTCACCCTTTTTTTCGAAACTTTATTTTTTTCAATAAAATAGTTTGTTTAATAAAAAATGAAATGGAGTTGAAGTGGAATTGTGAATGTCTTAATGGTTGCCTAAAACTAAAAACTAAACAATCTACTTTTCTGTTAAAAACCTGTATATATTTGTAAACTGCTTAGAGTTTTATAGGATAAGCGCTATATAAATACTGCATTTCCAAAAAATTGTAATAGCAGTAACGATAAGTACTGAAAGAAACGGACAACTATTTTTAAAGACATGATTCGGCATGCTTATGCCATCATCAGTTTAAAGAAAAGTAATACGTGTTACTAGTATAAATACACAATATGATAAATTTTTACAATATGACGTAGTACATTATAATACAATGAAACGGAAATTAAAGAGTTAAGAAAGTATTGAAATGATGTAGTTGTTTGTTAAGGTCGGGTTTATTTTTACTTATATAAAAGGCTTCTTTAACTTTAAGATCAATAGCGTTATTCGCTGAGTCCAAGATGCGAAAACAAGGTGTGTACATTCCTTTGCATGACGGAAATTATGAAAAATGTTTAAAAATATGTGAGTTCTTATCGTGTACTGTATGCTCTTTAATCCTAGTAGAAAAATGGCGACTGGTTTCACCAATATATCAGGAATTACATCCAGCACAAGTAAATTGATAGACACCATGGATTTTAATCCATTGGGAGTTCGATCTTTAAAACTAAACATATTCTTAATTTTAAAAGTAGTAAAAACTAATTTTATCTTAAGATCATATATAAACATTTCGCCGATAAAAATATTAAATTAAAAAGGTAAACTGATTGATCGAAAACGTTAAGTGAACTTTTTAAAAATCTTAAGATCAGCTTCACAAAAACGTTTAAGCAATTGCCATAGTTTGATTTCTGTTATTTTAGAGTACTTGCCGATAAAAGGAAGTTTAAAATAGCGCGTATTGTTTACATCATTATCGTTGTGGCGTATTTGATCAGAATATTTGTTAAGATACCGCTTGAACGTTTTGTCGATGATGTGTGATGGAAAGGAATTACGTTTGAGAGTGTCTGAAAGCTTATTCGAATCGTTGTCAAAATCGGAAAAAGTGTTGTTGATTTTAAAAGTTCTGTCAATGAGACTACGGATAAGGCCAATTTTTTAACGGAACGAAGTAAAACTAAAAAATATTTTGAGACCAATGTAAGTTTTTTTTATGAAAAACTGAAAAAACACAGTGATGCAAAGAGTTGTAAACCAATATATCCAAAAATGAAAGTTTACCGTCGCTCTGTTTCTCGAAAGTAAATTTGATGTTGGGATGCTGTGAATTAATAAATTCAAAAATTGACATACCATTTTGCGTTTTCAATAGTGACCAAGACGCTATGTCATTTTTTGAATTTATTAATTCACAGTATCCCAACATAAAATTTACTTTCGAGAAACAGAGCGACGGTAAACTTTCAGTTTTGGATATATTGGTTTACAGCTCTTCGCATCACTGTGTTTTGATAACAATCAAGTTTGCCGTATATAAATTGTCTGAGAACTAAACTTCGACTCCCGCTCTTTCCATCAAACATACACAAATGCTACTCAACTCAAAGCTTTATTTTACTGTTTGTTGTTGTATGACTTAACATGTATTAGCACAAAAATTTGAGTATCTTTTACACTTGTTTCCACAAGAGAGTAATATCTTACAAATGGTTTTTAACAGCAAAAATTGGAAATAGAACAGAAAGATCCTTGTAGTGACATCAGTTTACACAAGTACTCAAACATCTCTACCTGCTGTTAGTTTAAAAAAAGTTGAGTACCTTTTACTTGTTTCCAGAAGAGAGTAATATTTTACAAAAGGTTCTTAACAGCAAAACTTTGAAATAGACCAGCAAGTTCCTTGTAGTGATATCAATTTACACAAGTACTCAAACATCATTACTTGCTGTTTGCTCACCAAGGTTCTAAAAAAATGAAGAATCCTTATGTTACTGAAGCAAAGGAAAACAAACGTTCTACAAATTTATTCCAAAAAATAAACTAGTTTAAAACAAAAATAACCTAAAACTAAACTTGACATGTAACATATACAGTAACGATATTAGCCTTGGGCAGGCCATAGTAACCCTTCAACCTCCCAAGTAAGGGATACGGCTGAGAACCCTCTAGCAGCAGCAAGGTTTTGATCTATTCCGTCGGCATATGAGCTCTTTGTGAGTCACTGATGACAGTCTAGAAGAGTCTAGGGAGTCTCACTGTTTTACTATTTCTCAAAAGACAGCAAATCCTGCCAAGTCTACATTTTGATGAGGAAGAGCGTTAATGGGAGTGATACTACTACCTTCTCGCGAGGGTACCATTGATGCACCAGGATGCCCCAGACCGTCAGAAAGCAACAATACAGAAACGGAGGAAGGGAACATGGAATGTCAGAAGTTTGAACCAGAATGGAAAATTGGATAATGTTATTATGGAAATGAAAAGATTGAAGCTGGATATATATGATTTGAGTGAGGTGTAACAGTGGTGTAACTCGGCAAGAAGGAAAGAATTTAGAATACTATAAACCAAAAGAGGGTCATGTTCATGGAGTAGGATTCCCCTTTGTAAGGGAATCCTCAAAGACTTTAGCTGGATATTGGGCTATTTGAGAGCGTTTTTAAATTAAATTAAAGGTAAGGCCCTTTGAAATAATGCTCATCCAGATTTATGCACCAACAACCTTAGCAACAGAAGAAATTGACCAGTTTTATGAAACACTTGATGAAGCTATCAGTCAGTGCAACTACAAGAAATGTTATTTGTTTCTCGTGATATTAACTCTAAAGTTGCCCAAGGTAGAGTCGCGTACATAACTGAACCTCATGGCCACGGTGTTAGAAATGAAAATGAAAAGAGATTTGTGGCATGGTGCAAACGCAATGACCAAGTCATCCTAAGCAGGAATGTAATTCCTAGGAGAGGACTGAAGCCAAGCTTGAAGATCCGTTCACTTTGGGAAAACAAAAATGTCAGTGAAAAGTTTCAACAGAAGACTGTATTAAAACTTAATACCCTAACTGACGGTATGAGGGAGAAATTCTAAATCCTTTGACAATCTCTTTATGATGCAGCAACAAAAATTTATTCACAGGCAAACTTAGGAGAAATGGATGACGATAAAATACTTCTCATGGAAGAAAGGCAATTAAGTAAGGATGACACCCAACGATGTAACGAGATTAACCACTTGATTTGTAAGAAATGCAAGAAGGCAAAGCAAAGATACTTTAATAAGCAATGTACAGAGATTGAAAAGCTTCAACGAACCAATAGCAGTAGGATGCACTGCAAGGTGAAACAGATGACCAATAAGCTGTGCTCTGCAGCAAGCGGTATTGAAACAAAAGGCGGTACTATCTTCCTGGAGAGGAAGAAAATACTACAGAGGTAGGAAAAATTTAAAAAGTTCTTTGATAGCAGTAGAGGGGAAAAGCTATGGGTCAAAAATACAGATGTGCTGCCGATCTTCAAAGAGGAGCTGAGATCCGCACCCAACAAAATGTGAAGATAGAAAACAACAGGACCAAATGGAATCTATGCTAAATTTATTATGGCACTTGATATAGTTGCTATTGAACAGATGACAAACCTAGCAAACGAGACTTACGATGAAGCAAAAATGTGCTAGCCCATCTTTATTAAATTCTTTGACTTTAAAGTGTGAGCTGCACAAACTATCAGTTTAATCACTCATGTGGCCAAATTGATTTTAAGGATCCTGATCAAGAGTCGTACGGAAGTTGTGACAGCAGAACTCGATTTTACTAGGAAAAAAGACCCTCGTTAGCCTGGTTAAGCCCAGTTGGTTAGACACCATTTTGCTGTGTGCAAGGCCCCAGGTTCGATTCCCGGCTCTAACACTACTAAGGATCTTAAAATAATTGAGGAGAAAGGGATGTCTTTGCTCTAACAACTGCAAATGGCAAGTTGCATCTTACGATGACACTTTGTAAGACTTTCAGAATGGATTAATGACTTCGTATTATTGTTGCGTTGCTACAATGCTTTTATGCTACACCCCTACCACTACATTCAACATTTTAATATATTATAAATGCAATCCTACATTATAAACTAATTGTGATTCTGAGCCGGTGATTCCACATTATATTGCCGGCTAAATCGCGCCACTACGTTAATATGTTAATATGAGGAATATATATTTTCTCCCAACGCCAGCAATACAATATGAAGTTACCAGCTCAGAATCAAACTTAGTTTTCTATCGCATTTTTTTCATATTTTTTAACGCACGTTAGTTCTGAGCCGGTGATTCCATATTATATTACGCGTCTTTCCCCGAACAAAATGTTAACTGTATGGCCATACTACTTTGAACTTTCCTAAGAAACAGGATATGAAATAATTGTAAAATTTCCTATCATAGAAACGATTATCCAGGACACTTGCTTGTAAAAGGGGAAGCCGGGTGGATTTCTTTGGATATCAAAGAATTCCAGCTTTTGTTTGGCTATATTTTAATGGTATACATAGTTTACTAGCACATACAATAACGGTATATGTACTAGAAAGGAAAAACATTTAAATATACAAAAGGAACAGCAAATGTCAAATGAGACTAGTTTAGAGAGATTAACATCCATTAACGTATACCTCCAGATTGTATCAGTAACTCTGTAACTAAAATAATTGATTACAATACATATTTCTTACTTACGTAAATAGCCATTTTTTTTAACAATTAGCGGTCGATTTCTCCAAACACAACATCCAAAGTACCTAAAAATCATTAAACAATAAATTTTTAATCTATGTAAAAAGAAACTCTGTGAGTTTGAAATTTAGGAATACTTAGAAGATACAAAAACAAATCCGTTCATCGAACATATAAGTATAAAACATCAAAAATAGTACAATAGCCATCTAACCCTTTCCTATCCAGAAAGTTTTTCGAGTTTTTTGTATCAAAACAATCAATTAGCTTTTTCTACTCCATATTAGGCATTGCCATGGAAACATCCCACGTTGTGTAGTACCCAGGCATCGTGTTTTTAGTTTGTGAGGCGATGACGTCGTTTAAGTATCTTGCCGCTGCTGTAGCCGCCGTTACAAGTGGATTTTTGCTAATTTTCGAGCCTTTTTTTGCCTCTCTTCACTACTGGATAGCATCATGAAGCTTAAAGGTAGCATTTGAGGTTACTTGCTGAAAAGAACCAGCAAAGTGTCACACTTTTTAGCGATTATTACGGCATATTTCCACTCGGTGGGTTTCCAAAGGTGCCAAAAGAAGTTGGCTTTGAAGCTCGAAGAGAGGCAAACTCACTGAGATGCCAATGCATTTTTTGGAAGTTTTGACGACTGAGGAATACTACCAGCATAAAATTTTGGCAGAACTCCGCGGAGGCTCTAGACTTAGTAAAAAATGATTACTGCATGAAATCCTGTCTGTCCTTGTCAAAATCCTCGGGGTATCCCAGAATGCATTTGGGTCGTGCAAATGGCGGGAAACACGTTGGGGCCAGATTGGCACAAAAAAACGGCTGTAGCTCTATCCGTAAAATAAAAAAATGCTAAAAAACTTCATTATCTCTCAGTAATAGGTCTGAATGTTGTTTTGTTTGCTAAAAATGAAAATTTCATCAAGGAACCCAAGACCATCGTTGATTTTCCCGTTCCAAAAACGACGCAAAACGGTTGTTTGTTTTCAATTTTTGCACTTCAACTAATGAATTTGTGCAGAAATGACAGTTAAAGAAACTACTTAAGTTTGCCTTAAAATCAAAGTCAAAACAAGTTTTTTTTGTTTAACAAAGATTGAATTTGTTAATTAGTACTATATACTATATAGGGCTGTGTAGTTGGAAAAGGGTAAAGTAATAGATAGCCTCAAGTAAGCAACAAGAGATAGCGTTTCCTCATCTAATTCTATGTTATATTTGCTTTCATTGCTCCACCCATTAACAGTCTTCCTTTTCTAACACACAACGTACTTAAAGTTTTACATGAGACACAAACTCAAACATGTTTACAAGACCAAAACTAAACACGTGTAATTCTTCAACGCTAATTGAATATATATGTAGAATCTTACCGATAATAGCCACGACATCTGCTAACATGTGACCTTTAGAAATATGCTCCATTCCAGCCTTTGAAAACACACCAGTAATAACATAAGGACGATCAGAATAAAAATGAATAGCACTGGATAAAGCGCATCAAAAACTTGGTTTGGTTTAGCAATTATGGTTCAGGTGTTAGGAAGGGCATGCGCGATGCCACATTGACGCATAATTTTAAAATATGCCACATTAAAAAGTAATTTAGTGGTCCTAGATTGCACCCGTGTGCCAAGCCATTCCCAGAGAACCCAACAGTTATTTTCCCTCACGTAAATTAGATGACAATCCATGGTTGCTGAATGTGTGTTTTCCTAACCATAATTTTCTTTGCATTGTTCGTGTTGATATTTTAAGATAATAATTTTATAGGATGAGATGAGAGTTCTTACTTTCAATTTGCTTTTCGTCGATACACTAATTTTGTTTGAGTTTTGAACATATAAATGTATTACTTGCCGCTTACAAACAAAAGGAAAGACTATAAAGGAAACAAAATGTCTATTATTCGTTGGAATAATAAAAATAAATTCAACTTTTAACTGTTGTATTTTATATATTAACAGTGGAATATTAAGGTTTTGAGCAGAACGTTAGCTAGTCAAAATTTGTTCTTTTGCTTACGTAAAATAACTTCTGAAGAAACTTTCTATCGGCTTCCTTTATTATTGATGAACGTTCTTTTAGATGATACAAAATAGAAAATGTGCATGCGCTCCCCTCCCTCCAAGAAAGTCTTAAACAATTTATTTTACGTTTTACTTTCTAAACTTTTACGAAAACACCGATTAATCAAAATCGATGGAACACGATCTGACTGATGTTTACGTGTTGTGGCGCTTATTGTACGGGTATGGCATAATTCGGTTAAAGTGCTACTGAAGCGAAATTTTCAGACTCCTTTAAAAATTCCTAAAATTAAAGATCGAGTTGTATATTTTTCGACTTCTATTTTTTTCTTTTTACTGATTTTGAAAATAACTTTCGCTGATAGTTTTCGAAGACTTTTAAGTCTTAAAAGGGCTATATCAGCGCGGCTGGAAATTTTGCTCATTAAATGTTCGTGCTTTCACACGATTTGAAAGAGAAATGGTTGATCTCACTTTTCCGGTCAAATTTGCAGTCAGGTTTGTGTTGCTGGTGGCCCAGAAAAGCTTAGCTGGAAAAATATTCCGAAATCTCTGGGAATTTCGATGCAACAGTTTGCGAAAGATCAACTGTCCACAAAATTGTGGACAAAATTCGCGAAGCTGCACAGGCCAGGTTTTTCACTTTTAACGTCGAGTGCGATGTGCTCAATTGGCTTTGAAAAGGAATGCTTCTCGTGGCTTAGAAAAAGCGATCATGTTTTATCAGAACAAAATATTAAAGTACAAAAACTGCAAGAGAAACCAAAAAGAATATGAGAGAAAAAATATTTAGAAAAGGGTTCCGTGCCAACGATTACGGCAGTGAACGCATAGGTTGTGGATGACTCTCGAATTTATAAGTAGCTCTTAACTTACGTAACTTTTTATTGCATCCTTAATCGTTCATTTGTGAAAGAAAAGAAGCTACAAACAAGTGAAATGACGATTTTATTCGGCCCCTATCCTAAAAAGACATCTAGAAGCCTACATATGTATTCCAAGAGGGGATTTATGAACTGTGTTCTTTCCTTAGCCTAGTGTTTATTTGCGAGTTTAATATTCATCAGTACCTTATTGAACTATTTTGTCTAGGCTGTACACGCGATACTGTTAATCAAAAATCCATGGTGCAACGTACACTAACAAATTAACTCAGTTCTTTAATAAAATAAACTTACTAGTTCGCTGTGTAGCTTAGAATACTTTTCAAATCATAAGACGTTAGAACTAGAAACAACCACTGACTTATTTGTCTTTGTATGTTTCAAAATTTTATTCGCAGTGAGTGCACTATTTTAAAAGCTTATTTCGGAGACGAAAAATGCTCAGGTAAGAATCTTTATTCATTTACAGGGGAAAAGAAATTTTGTAAACGTAATTAGGGTAATGGAAACACCAATGAAAATTTCGCTTTAGTAGCACTTTAAGTTAATAACACTATTGCATTTTGCATTTATGTATATTAGTAAAAAAAAAAGTGATTAAAAATACCAGGTGAGCAAAACCAGGGGCCTTAATCTTGCACCTGTAGGGTTTGCTGGTACCGTCAGCAACCAAGTACACGCCAAACTCACCCTAAGAAGATTAAAATATGGATTAAATTTAATATAAAAATCTAAAAAGGTCCACAAGGCTGACGTATTAAGTGCTATCCCCACCTCTCTAAAGAGCCCTTATAGTTTAAGGGACAACCCGCATGGCCTGGCGCCTCGTGTGAGACTTTGTCTGCCAGTGTTAGAGAGGTTGAGTTGTATTAAGCGTTACTTTAAGAATAAAAAGATTGCTGAGTTTTAGAACATGGTGTCAGGGTTTAACTGGACCAGAGTATTGCATGCAAATAATTTTTGAAAAAATGGGCGTTGGAACGCATTGGTTATGTTACGGGAATATTGATAAATACTGTGAGTATTTTGAAAGTTTTGGCTGAAGAAATAAAAACGTACTTGCTAACAAGTAAAAAACAGATAATATACAATATAGATGACATTCAGGAAAGGGATTCTGTATTAAGTGGCTGTTGGTGTCTTCGTTTGGAGAGAAAGACAAATGGGTACATCATACCTAGACATAATACATAATACACATTTTGGTTACAATGACGAAAGTGTCAATCATAGATTCCTGATAAATTATTTAAGTGTACTGTAATAATAAATGACAGACAACAGAGTAATCTGGAGAAAACAAATCTTATCGACCATATTAAGTAATATAAATAATATAAATTAATTATAAGCTATATAGTAAATATAAATAATATAAATTAATTATAAGTAATATAAATTAATCATATAAAAATGATTCCTATAAATGTGCATTAGACACAGTGTTAAAGAAAAAACCTACTATACATTCAGGTGATCGCATTATGAGTATAGATTGTTCGTATATCCCATTGAATTAAAAAAAGAATTATTGATCATAGAATGGGAAATTTGAAATTGAAATCGTATTTCTTGAATCAATAACAACCCATTAAAAACAGTGAAAACACTTGCGTAGTAGGTTATATATAAACATTGTTCTTCAATGACAAATTGAAAAATGAAACATTCAATTTTGTATTGGAAGGTGAACAAATGATTAATACAAATGAAATGATTAATTCGGTAAAGCAATGCCATAATAATGTGAGTATTCATGCTTACGATGCACGATACAAAAAATCTATAACTTATATACCAAGAAACACTAGAACCGATATAACTTTAGTGTACATTGTTAAAGATCATCATTTACGTCCACTTATCGATAAAAGAATAAAAGTGACTGCATCTAAAGCCAATCAAGGAGAATGCATTTACTTATTTAAGCATGTCCGATTTGATATAACAAATATCAATGATATAAACAAAATAGATATTTAAAATATAAAAAATGAAATAATTATCCGTCCTAGAAATGTTAATATGAAAATAGCCATAAAAATTTGTACCACTAATCAAAAACTTTATATAGAATATTTACATCGGAATAACAATGGTGTTTTGGATGGATTTATTGGTCATCAGAAGAATATGTATTTATTAAATGAGAAATATGATACAAGAAAATCAAGTTGTGAAAAAGTGTTAAAAAGATTTAGAAGCTATGATTTTGTATGGTCTAACCAAAGTTATACAGCCAATGCAACGAGCTTGTTTAGACAAATAATAGGTTATATTCCAGAATCATCATATAATATACAAACACGAAAATTATTGGATGAATTCTATCCTAGAGCTCTTCATTGGTGTACATCTAATGAATTACCTGATCCTGATAATATTACAAGTATTAATATATCTAAATGCCATCCAAGTACTTTGTTATATAATACCCATTTATAGTATACATGATGTGATTGAACCATTTAATTGTAAAAGTGATTTGAAACTATGTGGAGAATTTTACATTGTTACAGTACTCCTATAAAAATTAAAGCCGGGTTTTATAGTTCCAATCTAGCTTATATTTGGTTCAAAAATTAAACATGCCTTTAAAAAAATAAAATATAAAACAGTTATAATAAGAGTTTTAAAACAAGATACATTTAGTAATTTTAACAGATACATATTTGACAATGAATGAATGATGCCAAAACATAGCTAATAGTTTTATTTGGAGAACTTGGTAGAAAATACCATAAAATTAATCATGGTTTTACTTGCAGAGATCATGAAACAGCTATGTGTTGTTGGCCTCGTGGAATTGCTGAAGAAAAGAATATAATAATTGATAATTATAGCGATATCTATTTAGTGAAGGAATAATTTATTAACAGATTATTTCAGATCATACAAATATTAACCGTTTCGTTGTATCAGAATCCATATTAAGATTATTGCAATTAATAGAAACATCCCATGGTGAAGATAGCATATTATATGGATACAATACGGATGGAATATACATATCTAATTCTAAAATAACATTAAAAAAACAGGATGTTAAATTTAATACTAAGAGGATTCGAAAAGCATATGTTACTGACAATTATTTAATATCTTTTGAATAACACTATAGGGGAAATGTGAGTGGAGATTATACAATAGAAAACGGTAATGGATGTATTTTTAATAGTCAAGGAGGAAGTGGTAAAACTATTAAGCTTTCTGAAATGGTTAAAGAAGCAAAGAAGCTCAATATTTTTTTCATTTACTAAAAAAGCCGTAGAAAACGTCAAAAATAAATTAAATTGAAATTTGACAAAGATGAAGTTAGTAAAATATGTTATACATTTGATTATTATTTTTGCGAATGGAGAGATAGAAATGTAGATTCTCTTAAGAAAAAATTAGTATTTATTGAAGAATTTTCAATGGTTCCTAACAAATGGATAACATCAATTTATAAAGCATTTACAATGTACATATAACTGTTTACATGTTTAGAGATTTAAATCAATGTTCGCCGGTTAAAGGTGGAAGTCAAATATCATACAATTACGGAGAATCAAAATGTATATGACAAATGTGTCCAAATCTTGTTACTCTTAAATATATAGAATCATCATCTCGTTACGATAAAAAGACTAACGAAACAATAAACAAATTCATGGAATATAAGCATTTCGAACCCATTAAACATTTTATAAGAATATTTGTTTTTTTAAATTCAGGGACAAAGTTAATACCAAATGTTGTGATTTATTTGTTAAGGAAAAAAAATACGAAATCCTAGATGTTGAATATAATAAAAAAAAGGAAACATATACAGTGTGTTTAGACATGCCTGTTTTAGCAACGAACAGTATTAAGGACAAAGAAATTTATAACACGATGGAGTTAATCATTGAGGATATACAGCAAAAATAATCAGAATCCATAATTAATGGTTTGATATAATAGAATTTAGAACATCATTTATACCTAGTTTTTGTGTAACTGTTGATAAACATTAAGTTTCTACTATGATGAAAATTATAACATATATGACAGAAAAAAGGATAAGAAGATTTATACAGCATTGAGTAGAGCTGCAAAATTGAAATACATTCATTTAGATTTAAAAAAAAGAAGGAATATCTATTTTATTAGAAAACAACTAGTTACAGAATTAGTTAATAGTTATTTCAATACTATTAACAAAATTTTAAACTATTACTTAAATATTTCAATAGTTTATATAAAAATGATAAAAGTTACAAAGTATTGCTTGATAATAATTAACAGTTATTCTTCGAGGACGTGCCGGATATGAGCTGATATATATGACCGAGGCCGTAGGCCGAGTTGGTTATTATCAGCTCACATCCGGCCAATCCGAGAAGAATAACTGTTTTAGTAAATTTTCAAATAGTCCAATAACCAAAAATTGCCATTCAACACATTTATTACCGTTTCATAAAACCAGGCCTGTGAGTGGCTGTTTTAAAAAAATCTGAAATTCAAAAATCTGAAATTCAATAATGTGTATGGCATTTTAAAAGTGCCTTTTTAAAAGGGTTTTAGCATTTTAAAAGTGCCTAAAAATCGGAAATTCAAATTTGGGATATTTTGAAAAAATCGGAATTCCGATAAAAATCGGAAATTTCACAGGCCTGTAAAACATACAGCGAAAACATCACATGACCTGTCAAAACACGCGATCTAGCTGACGTGCGAAAACTTTGTGAATGAACTGACAGCGAGCTGAAATAATCGTCCATTCCAAAAATATATTAATGACAGTTTCTTCAAAAAATTTTATAACTTTGAGCAAAGAATCACAATGTCAGCTATCAATAGTTCAGCCGGACTGGCCGTAGTGGTTGTGAATTTGAACGTTGCAGTTGCTGAAATTGTACTGCGGTTGTGGGAAGATCTGTTCACCACGTGCGATGAACTCTGTGTTATTTTCACGTCTTTCGGAGGTCTTTCTCGAAGGCACCAATAACTTGGTTGGCTTCTGTAAAAGCGGGGTAACTGATGATTGAGAACTGCTTACAGTGCGGCGAAGAGCGAAAAAACCAGTCAATGGCAACACAAATGGATTTCATTGAAGACGTCTTGTAGTAAGAGCGATCTCGCTTTCTTGCCGAGGTCTAAAAGGAAATCAGACAGTCTTTGAGCTCTTGCTTCGACATTTCCTCGATTGATTTTGAGAATTTTTTTCTTCCAGGAATGTCCAGCCACTCTGAAAAAGGTAAATATTATGTTAGTTACGCCTTGATTACATTGACAATTACGAAAGTTGTTTATAAATATTTTTTGGCATTTAACACACACTTACCAATAAAAATCTTCATTCCATATTTTGTTGACCTTTTGGAGCTAATGGGGCTCGCAGTGTCTACAATTCTCTTGATTTCATCGGTGAAACGTCCTCAAATCGTGACATTTTCTTTAACGACGACGTCGCGAAAAATGGTTTACGACCTCCAAAATTTCAGCACAGGAAATTCGCCATCAGTTTTTCCTTATTTGGTCAAACTTAACGATAATGGCTCATATCATGGGCTTAGGGAACTAATCAGAAAGCTGGAAAATCATTATCCTGAGCTAAAAATTTACTATTTTAGTATATATAGGATCAATTTGTGAAGAACTAGAAGTTAGATTAAAATGGCATTTAAATAGCAATAAGAGCCAAGTGTATAAACATAGAAATGAGAACCGTAGAATAAAATTAATGATCGCTGCTCCATCCTATGATAAAAAAAAATAAGAAAAAGTGACGAATGGTTACATCAAAGATTAATTTAAATTTTGAATATTTTCGTTTTGCGATCATTTGGTAACATACTTAAAAAGGGTTTGAATCTGATCTAAAAGCTGAAAGTAGTAAAATACGTTGAAAAAACGCGTATTTAAAAACTTTAAAAACAAAATGTTCGATCACTATCTGTCACATTCGTCAGAATTAAAATATGATTTGAATGAGCACAAGCCTGGCACGCGCCCTGAAAATTTCTCAGCAGTAAAACAAAACGCAAAAACTACAAACCACGACATTCATCCAAAAAATGTAGAAATCAAAGAAAAAAACATCAATAATCTAAGAAAAAGACAATTTTTGGAATCTTGGCATTCCGAGGCGGAGAAAAACTCTATTAATGAAAGGAAAGAACTCCCTTGGGTCTACAAAGCCTTTGTGAAGCAAAATGCTTAACTTGTTCGCCTGATGAAACATTCAATCATATTTTAACTCGGACAAAGGTCACAGATAGTGATCGAAAATTTAGTTTTTAAGTACGTGTTTTTATAACGTATTTTACTATTATGAGCTTTTAGATCAGATTCAAACCCATTTTAATTTTGTTTCTAAATTATATGGTGAAAAGTTGTTAAATATTAAAGCTAATCCTAATAAAGCCATGAAAAAGGTTGAATATACTGTTAATATGAAAAATCAAAAACAATTTGAAGAAAGAATAGCTAAACTTGAAAAACCAAAAAATATGTCACTGAAAATAACACTTTATTCTTTTGATGTTGTAATTAATGAAAAAAGACACGAATTTTGCTAAATATAATAAACAACCTAAAGATAAAACATTGGTAAAATTAAATGTTAAAAAACAAAAATTGATTAAAGAGTTAACTTCTACTTTTGAATGAAATTATTATTATCTATTATTTATTTTTATCATTCCTATTCATTATTTATCATGTGATATGAATCCTAAATTTTTTCTTTTGTTCAGCTAAAAGAAGAAGCATTTCAAAGGTAGTAAAGAAACGTTTTTACCTTATGTTTTGAATGTTTTTGCCATAGTGCCACAAAAACGAAACTTCCCCTCTTTTACTACGCATGTAAACATGCTTGTAAAATTCACTGCCTTACAAAAAACTTCTGCTTTTTCCTCCCCAGTGCTTTGATAATGACCATGCTTTTGTACAGTTAATAATTATTAAATAGTAGTAGCAAAATTTAAATTTAATTTTTATTTTAATACCACCCTATGTTTTTTTGCTTTTTCTTCCCCAATGCTTTTTGTACCCTACCGGATGCATTTGTTTTTTATTAAAAGTGCTTTCGGACCCCCTGCTAAACCACTTTTCCAATTTTTGATGAAATATAGTTTTTTAATTAAATATAATTTTCCATTTTTAGTTTTTCAATTTCATTAATCATTAAAACTAGTAATAGCTTTCGCTAAGTGTCAAAATGAGCAACTGAAAAGCACGTGCAAGACAATAGTCAAAACTGTCATAAATACTTTTTTGTTAAAGACGGCTTTAAACCTTAATTAACAATGTTTTTTTAGTTTACAGTTAGGCAGATTGCCCTCTTGTCATGATTTCAAAGTGACTCACTTTTAACAAAACGTCAAGTAGAAGACAATTTCAAACTATGTTAATGTATATTTTTCAAAGTTCGTAACCACTGTCTGTTTACAAATATGAAACGCTGAAACTGAAATGTCTCAGTGCGCAGTTTACGTGTGAAACCCTTTCTAACATAAATAATTTTCTGGCAACAATTTGTTTTGAATAATAAAAATTTCAGTTCATGGCTTTGATAAAATATATAAACCGCTGTCAGCGCGCAGTTTAATAGTGAAAACCGTTCAAACATAAATAATTTTGTAAAACGAGTTGACAAATTTTGAGGCTCCCTGACCGA
>JAOTRI020123004.1:0-11989 GCA_028564885.2 Zoanthus sanctaehelenae
ATTGGCTAAGAACAATAAGCGAACGAAAATATACGAAATGGATTTTGAGAAAGTAAATCTCGATATGTATATGATAAGATATATATATTTAATTTGTTGTGTAGCAACTATCAAAGTCGGCGTTTTCTCGTACTTTTAAACATCACGTATTACTGTTTCCCGCCAACCAAGCGCTCAGGAGGAAACTATCATTTTGGACCGGGAAATAATAAAATCAATCAATCAATCAATCAATCAATCAATCAATAAACATTATTCACATGTCTATGTGTTTAGCCTAAAAGACTAATTGGGGAAACAAAATAAAATTGAAAGGGAATTAAAAAGTACATATATTTGAATAGTTAATTAAAAAATGACTATATCCTAAGTTTTATATATTTTTGTCTCTAAAATAATCCTAAAGTAGAAATATTCATTTATACCAACATATATATACACATATACATGTACTCGATATACACACATACACACAAGTTGAATCTAATTCAGTATGTTTTCAAAGGTTCACTGCACAGTACGTTTTGTTATTCTGTTTCATAATCATAGTATAAAATAAAACGCTGATTGACCTTGAGCCTCGTCTACACGAGCAATTTTTATGTGACATCTTTTATGTAACAATTTTTATTTGCTCGTGAAGATGAACAAAATTGACCAATTTTTGTATGATAATTATATTGGCTGAAAAACTGGCGTTTTAGTTTTTATGTGGCAAATAAAAACTTTCACATACGGAAAATTGTCCGTGTAGACGAGGCATTTTTTTGATGTCATTCGTAGATCCCAGTCTATCTTTTGTCTTCAAATACAAATTGCTCGTGTAGACGGGGCTACCCTCAGCAAATTAAAATTGTCAAACAAAACTTGTCACATAAAAATTACTCGTTTAGACGGGGCTTGAACTTCGGGAAAGTCGTATGTTTTGTGATACCTCGACGGCCAGGCCATGTTTCCCTCATCCCTGGGCTCTACCACGAGAAACAGCAGCGGTCTTGTATAGCCTGCAATGCTGAAATTTGCATTTTGTTTTTTGTGTAAGCGATGTAGGTGAGATATCGAAGCGAAGCCTCAATAATTACTAACGACTTACAAAGTGTACCCTGCTTTGTAAACTAGCGGTCTTCAGACCAAAAACATGCTGATTCCCGTCCCAGGTACAAACAATGCATGAGCTTTATTTTGAAACAAACATACAATATTATGTAACTGTGTACATTTCTTTATTATCGGTCTCAATACGATTGAATGACAACATAAAAACCAAGAGATAAGCATACATAAATCTTAATATTTTACCAATTGTTGAAAAACATGAAGATTTCTTTCGAAAAGTAGTCTAATAACAACGAATAGACTTTAAGGCAGAACTTGTTCTTTTTTTTGAAGAGGACACAGATATTTTAATCAATTCTTTATCCACCACACGAATACCCCAATTTCCTATCATTATTCTTGATGATGATGACACAAAGTAGATTATCGTAAGAAACATTTTGATGTCCATTCTTCACAAGCATTTTATGTGACAATTTTTATTTTTCTGATTTTAGTTTCTCGTGTAGAAGAATGCTGACCAATGCTTGCACGCACGACATATTTGTAAAAAATTGGCTTGTTAGCTTTTATTTGGCAACTAAAATTTGACAAAAAGTTGTGTAAACGAGATAACATGAAAACTGACAAGGCCAATTATTTTTGTCATCTGTAGATCTTGATCTCCAGCTATTTTCAGAGGATTGCTGGAAGTCACGAGAAATGTGTTGATTGATATCTTAAGAACCTCACTTCGATATTAGAGAAACGTTGCTAGCATCTTCTTGGAGTTCTCTCTAAAGAAAAGGAAAGCACCAAAATCTTCCTGTTGCCAATTCAAAACAAGTTCCTTGTGGAAATAAAAAAAGGTTATAATTAAAGGGTGAAGCAGATGACCACAGCTTTTTGTTCAGCATCCCAGCCAGACAAAACATCTTGGGTCAGGAGTTACCGATTCGTAACAAAAATCCATCTCTCGTTTAAAATTTTTATAAAGGACCGGAGTTTGTGAAGGTAATTTTACGTAACTAAAGTGACAGATTCATGTGTTCCTCGGTAGCGATTATTTTAAAACCTTTTTAGTTTAATAAAATCGATTTAAATTTATTTATTGTTTTATTGACCTTAGGTGATACCCAATATACGTTGCTTCGCTCCCTGCATGAAGATATAAACTTATATCACTACACCTTTTGCTTTATATAAGAATATTGGACTGAGGCTGGATGTTTTAAATTTTTAACCGATCGTAGGCCGAAAATATTTTTTTAAGTATCCTTAGTTTGGGCAATATTAAGTGCATATCGAAAAACTTCAAAAGTAACACTAGTCACTATCTGTATTTGCTTTGGACATTCAGGTTTGAATTGAAGAACAATTGCAATAAATGATTTCAGTAATATTTTTTTCAAAAATGAATATTTTTAACAAAATCTGAGCATTATTCTTAAAATATTCTTAACATTTGGCCAATTTCAGCCTCAATATTCTCAAAAACTGAAAAAGTATTTTCTTATATAAAAAGAGTTTAAGGACTGTATATATCTTTCTGAAAGGTTTATTAATAGCGATTCAGCATCTTCTTTCCGGCTAAGTTTCTTTTGCTAAGCTACTATTTACGCAAATATACCAATATTAGTGCTTTAAGTTATATTTTTCTACTTTACGTTCATATAACATATATTTTTATTTACGGTAAACAACAAACTGACTGCATAATACAACCTTTGCTTTTGTAGTTGTTGTCATGGTAACAAACTTCGCTTATATTAAGTAGGGTCTGTCTAGAACCCGGGTGACGATCGAGGGTGAACATGCAATCACTAAAATTGCTGCCGGCGGTGCAGTCATGACAGCGGTTCAGTGACCCGTTGAAGCCTTGTCACGCACCGGAGCACGTGTACTGTGTAGTGTAAAATACAAAAAACAAGGATCGAGAAAACAATAAAGGAGATTATGACACAAAGGAAGATCTCTCACTCTCAGTTTTAGTTTGTGTCATAATCACGTTTATTGTTTTCTCGATCCTTGTTTTTTTGTATTTTACACTACACATTACACGTGCTCCGGTGCGTGACAAGGCTTGAACGGGTCACTGAATCCGCTTGTCATGACTGCACCGCTGACCAGCAATTTTAGCGATTGCATGTTTACCCTCGATCGTCGCCCGGGTTCTAGACAAACGCTATTCAATTAACATTTTGGTCAGGGAGAGAGACCAATATAATGTAGAATCACCGGCTTGAAAAAATCGCGATACAACACTAATTGCGATTCTGAGCCGGTGATTCCACAATAGTCATTACATTGCCCGCGTTGGGAGAAAATATATTTATAATAAATTAATATTGGCTCCGTGGCTGCACCAATCCCCCAATATGCTATGGAATATACTGATTTTCTTCCAATTAGCTGGCAATGTACTGTGGATTCACCGGTTCAGAATCGCAACTAGTTTATGGAATCGCATATATAAACAATTTGTTTTGGCTTGAAGTTACTCATTTATTATTCATATCTAAAGCTTAAATTTGTTCATCAAATTGTCGCATATAAAAATAGTTTGATCATTTCCTTTGAGCTAGGGCCTCGCTTTCAATATATCTAGGGAGACAACAGGAAATGGAGTTTTTATGCTCTGTACTGTAGTACGAACACATTCATTTTGAGACAGTGCTTTGGGTAAACTCCAACCTTCAGTTTGACAATAAAAGAGTTTTAAGCCTGATAGATGCAGGTTATCCCTTTACTGATAAATGGATCCACAAACATACTCAAGAAACAATAATATCTGGCTTATGCTCGACGATCGGTTTTGTTCCCTGGACTTTCCCCTATGACCTTATGAAAACGAAGTTGCATCAACGTTTTTATTTTGTCAACAACTTGAATTTTAAAATGTTCTTAACAAAAGTTTTTTTTTTCACTTAAAACAGCAATAACAATTTTATGATAAATGAAAACTTTTGCAGTCACATGACTGCTAACGGATCCATATCTTGCTGAATTATATGTGTATACATTTCTACTTTCAAAATGCCTAGCTGTTGATATTAAATATATATAACATAATGTTACGCAATATAAGTAAAGTTTGATCTTCAACCCTTTCAATCTCAGTTTTGTTAAATTCTCCCAACTTGTTCCTATACTTTCTATTGAACAAGTTTGATAGAATTTTACTATTAATCTTCTGTTGTTTGCTTTACTTGATCAACTCTCAGTTTCTCATTGCCAAATGTGATATTGTGTATGAGCTAAGTTATGAGAAGTTGGGTGTTGATAACCAACTGGGACTGAAAAGGTTAATATAAAAAAGCAAGCAATCTAGATGTGCCTAGTTGAATTGTAGTAGTCGGCTGTTCCTTGGTAAGCTGTTGGTGGGCCAATTAATGTCAAGTTGGTCCTAAATAACTTCCGAATCGCCACCTACGGATACACCCAACTACCTAATCGATAGCATTGTGCAAGTTGGGCTCTTCGAGCCACTAGGCACAAAAAGCGTACAAGCAAATAACAAAGCGTCTTGCCCTTATTTTGAGCAAATATCGCGCAAACAAAACTTGTTTTGGTTGTGGTTCTCAAGCGGGTGCTCTGCAGTGTTTTTCTTTTTTTATAGTATAGTTATCATTTTATTAGCAAAAAACAAGGCGTCTTTTCTTGTGGTGTGCAAACTGCTATTTTCACCACAAAATCCTAAATGGTAAAAATAGAAACAAATGCTAAAAATGTCAAGATTTTCTGGCCACTTCAAGTACGCACGTGCGTCGTGCGTATATGCGTATACATCACTACGCGCCTGGGACCACAAATCAATTGCCCATGAGGTCTAATTGTTTTAGCATAAACCTAACAATCGGTCAAAAAAGGATGTATAAATTAAACTATTGATGAAATCCTCTGATATAGCAAACGAGGTTCAATAAAATTTTGATCCGCAATCTTTTCTCTACTAAAATGCTATCACAAATAGATCTCTAGAAGTTTTAGACAGGTTTATACTAGGAAAAATTAGGGTAAACTAAAAGTTGAGGTTTATATGACATCGAGTTTTCACTTTATTGTTGCAGAAGGCCGTTCTTATTCATAATGTGGAACAACACTTCAAGAATTCTTGCTGATGATCAAATCACTTGCTTCCTTCGTTATCAAAGTATGACCGTGGCCGATATTGAAACACTCACCGAAGTCAGCATCTCAACAAGTATTGTTAACTCACTAACTATGCCACTGGCACTGCTCGCTAATGGTTTGGTGATTGTCGCTGTTTGGAGTTCGCGGGCGCTCCATTCACCGTCCAACATTCTAGTGAGTTGTTTGGCCGTAACAGATTTGTTAACTGGGCTTATAACTCAACCCCTGTTTATTTTGTCACATATTGCACGGATCAATGGGCTTCATGAATTTTATTGCTACACAACGTTAGGATTCTCCTTATCTTCTGCAATTTTGTCCATTACCTCGTTTCTACTATTTTCAGTTGTCAGTGTTAATCGATTTCTTGTCCTTCATCTTCATCTGCGTTACAAAGAACTTGTAACAAATCGTCGCGTCATCCTTGTCGTTATTTGTTGCTGGATAATGTGCATTTTAGAAGCTTCGTTTACCATTGCTTATGGGTTTTACGAAACCCATTTTGAGATTTTAGTTATGATCCTAACCATCGGCGTGGCTGTCACTGTCGCCGCATACATGAAAATTTACTTTGTCATTCGCAAATACGAAAAAAAATCACATGCAGAGCAGAAACTTTTGCTTCGCCTTTGTGAAAATGCCGGAAAAGGAGAAAAGGTTACTGCAAACGACTTTATCAAGCAATGGAAGGTGTCCAGGACAATGGCATTTATAAGTGCGTTGTTTCTATTGTGTTACATCCCGTACATCGGAGTTTTGGTCGCCAATGTTGTTTACATCAAACAAATCACCAGTCGAGTGAGCTTGAAAATTGCAGGAAACGTGACATTAACAATTGTTCTTGGCAATAGCGCTGGGAATCCTTTTCTTTATTTGTACAGAATGCGAGATATTAGGAAGGCTGTTTTACATTTATTGCAAAAATGGCGCATCGTAAAGCGTTATTCGCGTACAGAACCTTCATTGTTTACGGAACGAAAAGAAACTATTCCAAGGTCATTCAAAGAAACTGCAAAGGTCTAAACTATGAAGACGTTTTAAGGAAATAAAAATCTTGGTTTCTGTTGAGAAAGAGCACATTAACACTTGTAGTAGCTATGGTAAGAACCGTAGCAAATAGTCCATGATGCTTTGCTGTAATGCTTGTAAAGAAGTCCTGAGCAAAAAAGAAAGTATCATCAAGAAGCATATCAAGTCAAACAAGCATGAAAAAGCAAAGAAGCAACTTCAGGCGGAAAAGTTGAAAGATCAGTCAATTGTAAAGCTTTTAAAAGCAAATGATTCAAAGACGAGTGCGAAAGGAAAAACCCTACCACAAAAAATGCAAGTTTATAGATTTGATCTTGTTGAAAATTATGTGGCAGCTGGAGTACTCCTGGGTAAAGTTGACTCGCTTAGAACGTTTTTGAAAAAGTATGGCCACCGAATTACATCCCACAGTCGCTGACGCTGAAATCTGAACTTTCAGGTGCAAATTCCTTTTTAGTCATATTTGATGGAAGCACGAAGGTTGGTGCAGCTGTTAACGAAGCTGCGATTCGACAAATCCAATTCTACTTCCTTTTAGTGTCACATGCTTTTCTCATACGATTGACAATGTAGGAAAACACCTTGAGTTCAGAGTACTGGATAAATTCATCATGTACTGGACTGCAATGTTTAGCAATAGTCCTGCTGTGCGCCTTGCTTGGAAAGACAGAACTGGAAAAATTATGCGTTCACATTCCAACACCAGATGGTGGAGTCAGTTTGAAATGATGAAACAGGTGTTTGAAGACTATGGAGATGTGGAGCCCTTCCTCAGAGAGAATGACCACCTTGCACCTGCCACACGTGGTCCTTGAGCTGTTCAACAATCAGAATGATGGGGGTGTTCACCTTGTTATAGGTACATACAACCTGGAAGGAGATGACCCTCTGGTTTGTACGAGTTATGAACACCTTTCTACTATTGTTAATGCAATTTCAGTTGGTTCTTTTCCTAATGTTGACGCACTGGCCTGCCAACAAGCAGATGGTGACCAAAGGCTTTTTAACGAACTTACTACGCAAGCTAAAGCTTGCATCAATCCTGGTTTTAGATTTTTTCAGCAAACGTTTAGCAACGAGTTTTATTCCGAAGTGCCCACTTATGCTGTCCAATTCAAGTACAGCAGCTGCGTCCCACTGCTGCATCTGTAGAGGAACTGAAAACTTCAGTTTTCTTAATGATGATACCACTATAGCTTCCCTAGTCGACGAGTTTCCACGCTCCCTTGCCAGAGCAGATGGCCTTCAAATGACTTCTGAAAGTGATAAAAGTGCATGGTGGTCAAGTAATAGTGAAACCCTCCCACACTGGTCTGCAGTTGTCAAGAAAGTGCTGCATGTCCAACCCAGTTCAGCAGCAGCTGAACGGGTTTTCAGTGTGATAGAATCATTATTCAATAAAAAAACAAGACTCTGCTTTAGAAGGAACTGTGGAGGCCTCAGTTATATTGAGCTTTAGATATTGCTTGTCCCAATTGTGGCAGTTCTAAATATGCTGTTTAAACGATGTATTATTTAGACAGGCGAGAACTTTAAGGCGCGCGCTCATGTAGCATATCTTTTGATTTTGTTGATGCTTTTGTTGAGTTGTGATAATGAGAGATGAGATGAGAGAGTTGTTCTAATATAATATATTAGAGCCCGCCCCTAGAACACAACTTTCATTAAATAAATATCCGCGTTTCTGAAGTAGCAAAATGTTCTTGTTTTTGTACTAAATGCTCTCCAAAGTTATAATAATAGTAATGCGCTCGGGCTAAAATGAGCCTGAGTCGGGCCCAAAACATATATACGCCCGCGAACATCAACTATATTGTTATATTATACACCGTAAAAAGAAATACTGACATTTCGTACCTTAGTTCTTCGTTCTTATTAACTTATATTTTTCTAACTAAATACAAACTTGCGCTAACTTGCTACGTAATTTCTTGCTTATTTACTTATTGTATATTTATTCTTTGTTTCCTAAAAATCTGTTCCTTTGGGTCTATTCCGGAATAACAATCCATAAAATAAAAACTTTGTCGGATTTGAAACAATTATTGCATCACCCTTTTCAATCTGAAGACGGAAGGTCGTGGGTTCAAATCCCATGTGGGGATCGGATTTTTTTTCGAGTACCTTCTCGTTATTAATCTCATTTAATTATTGTTTCATTTTAATACATCTTCGCAATCTGGAAGGAAATCCAAAACTTCATTTTTAAGCCTCCAGAGTAGTTGGAATAGGACCAAACAATAGGTCCTGAGATTCCTAGCCAACTCCACTGAACTGATAGGAGGAAAACCAGGTAGAAACAAGTGTAGTGTGTTTCACCCCTGAATCATCCAGGCCAAGTCCAAGACATATTACAGAAAACTCGAATAAATATATTTTAGTTTGTATGCTTAGTAATTTATTATTTTAGAAACTAATATTGTAGTTCTAACAACATACGAGAAATCGGAAGCAAAACATTTCTGTGTGCATAATTACAGTTCTTATTTGGAGACGAAACGAAGCGTCATATCAGCCACGAAAATCTAAATTATTTAATTTTCACAAGTATTTGACAAAATTTTTTATTGTATATAACTCGTGAACGTGCGGTTGGGAATCCTTCTGCGATAGAAGGCTAGAGTGCTAACATCTTGACTTCCCAAATTGGACTGCGATGCTCAACGAGTTTGCTGGAATTCGAAAAGTATCTGATGAGTCTGTTGGCCGAGACAAAACGCAAGTATAAGACAAAATTTTTATTTGGTTTAAAGCATGTTTTTCATTATTTTGTTATAAAATTGTTTTGTTATTGATACTCATGTAAATGGACAAGTGTTGTAAAAACAAAATTCTATTGTGTTGCATTTTCGCCACAAAATCAAGCTTTAAAGTTCATGCGTCGACCACACCCAACGAAAATGGCCGGGAGTTACTAAGTCTGGGCCCAGTGACGTCACTATAGCTGGACTCGTCTACTTTTCCTGCCATTTTGTTCAGTGTTTTGTTGCTTTTCCATAAAAACCTAATCATGTTTTGGCTTAAACAAAGTGAAAAATGAATGAGTTTGTTTGAAATACATTGAAACACTAAAATGAACCGTTGACTATTCCTGACGTGACATCATAGACTATGCTTGACACAGATTTAGCAACTTTCAACCATCTTCGTTGGGTGTGGCCAGCACAAGGATTTTACAGCTCAATTTACTAGCAAAGAAGTTGCTGAATTGAATTCTTTTTTCTGGAATACCTTTTTATTCAATATAAAGATTTCAATAACATAAAAACCCTGTACTCTGTATATATAGACGCTTTAATTAAATTAGACCTATTCTAAATCAAGTACAAATACAAAAAGCCATAAATTATTTAGAAACTGGAGGTTGATATTATTACTGTTTACCTACTGAGTTAAAGATGACTGAAGTACAAGGCCAGATTTATAAATCAGCTCTTTAAGCAACTTTAATTTTGTGATGATCCGTTGTCTACTGAAATTGTGTAATGTGTGTTGAATAATGGCAGCAGTACGTACGTGGAGTCTAATTTAAATCCAGCACTAAAAATTATTAATTGTTTATCCTAAATTAAATATCCTAAATTAAAACAAAATTAATATGGATTCATAAATAACACAAAATTACCTTCTTTGAAATATCAATAAGTATTGTTTAAACCCATAAAGCAAATTATTTTAAAATAAAAAAAAAATTCATATAAATTAAGTCATAAAAATTATGTTTAAAAACTGTAGAGCAAAAATTGATCATGTCTTGCCAAAACAGCGAAAAAGATACAACTATGCCAGCGCAGTTCTAACTATGAATTTTCAGATTCCCATAGCGGTTTCCTAGTCACCAATCACGAGAACTGTCTAGGTCACATGACCTCCAGTATTAACTGATGAAGACCATGGCCAAAATGTTCAATGTTTCAATATACTATTTCCAGTTTGTTAAGGTGTATTATGTAAATGTAAATTTTTTAATGGTAGGTAAGTTGTATGCAAAAAAATAAAATGTGTATTGAATAAACTAAAAAAATATTTTTAGAAAAGTTTAAGCTGGCAGATTTTGGGCCTTGCTGGCAATTTTTTTTCCACAACACAGTTGCCTTGTAAGTTACTTAATATGTTTATAATGTTTTGCAAACAGGATATTTTACCTGGCTACGAAAAGAGCTGGCAAAAATTTTGGACCAACCAAAATATAACAATATCATAGAACATTATTTTGCACCCTGAACTCACGAGTTCACTGGTTTCACAAGTCAAATCTGAGCCCGAGTCAAAAGTCCCGAGTCAATCAAAATAGCGTTTTTTAATTAAAACAAAAAAAAAATATTAACCTAACCCTAACACTAAAAAAATATTCAAAATAATCAACTACTCCAGTGCAATGTTGCATGCAACAAATCTAATTGGTGGACACATGATGAAACAAATTTGTTACATGCATCATGTGTCAGCACCTTTTAAATTTTTTTTAACTATTTGTATGAGGATTTTCAAGCTAAGGGTTGTGAACATTAAAGGCTGTATCTGGTACGGTATATATATTTTCCATGAATAACATACTATTTTCCAGGAACATTAAAATCTAAACATTTTCAAGATTGTACCTTTGCTATTTAGAGGAAATGTAATTTTTGAGAATTTCTGCAATATCTTTTCTATTAATTTTTTTTACAGGAATGGCAAATTCTTCCACTGTAAGGTTAGGAAGCCGTGCGTTTAAGAGCTTGATAAAGTTGTCAGCTTGCTTCCCTGAACTATTATTCATCAGACAGCAGATTTCTTCATATGGCACACTGTAATGTCTGGCAATATCTGTGTAGTCTCCACATTCTGGTTTAATTTCTGGTGGCTTGCACTCCAACAACAGGCAAATCTTGTGGTATTCTTTTACTTCACAAAGCTGGGATAAGCATCGTTTATCTATATCAATTTGAAAAAGGAATATTATTAAACATACAATTTAAGTAAATTATATATGGTTGGCGCAGTTGGTAAGATCTCTGCTTTCCAACCACAAGGTCCCAAGTTTGATCCCGGCACTTTGCTGAGATTTGAATCTTTGTGTAGCCTTCTTGTCCACCTAAGCCAACTCAGCTTTCCATCCTCCCGTGGTAGGTAAATGAGTACCAGGATCTGCTGGGAGCTAACATGTGATGGATTAGTGTAACGTCCAGGGGGGAGTCAAAGAAACTCATTCGCTTAACACTACAGAAACCGGAGATAAGCGCCGGCTCCATGGGTCACTAGACTCGAAAGGATGTAGCTATATATATATATATGCATTTCCAGTTTTTCAACATTTTTCTTGTTGTATTATTGTTATTGAAAAATGTCAATCAAATACTTTAAATGTATCACTGACATGTGGTTTTTTTTGAGATCTGTAATCATAAGGTTTAAATACTATACTTCAGTTTGCAAAGTGAAACAGCAGTACCTACTTATCCCCAGTTCCTGTTTTTGTGGTGTGGCTTAATTAAAATCAAGTAAACTAACTATGTATTGTACCATAACTAAAAGGACTATATATGCAAATAAATTGGATTTTAAATCTTCCTGGAAAACAAAGTTTATGAGTATAATTTTGTGACTTTATTAACCTTCACTCACCTCCTAAGAGTGGGTATCCATCTTCACTGTTTAATTTTCCATGAGAATTCTGAGTCTTATAACAAGATCGCCTCTTCTTAATAAACCAATACATTTTTATAATGAAAAATGATGAAATAACTACCATATGACCAATCAGTAGTACTATAAGAATTGTTTGAACCACGTTTGATTCATCATCAGT
>JAOTRI020123015.1:0-2500 GCA_028564885.2 Zoanthus sanctaehelenae
CTCAAATGCTACCTTCAAGCTTCATGATGCTATCCAGTAGTGAAGAGAGGCAAAAAAGGCTCGAAAATGAGCAAAAAATCACTTTTAACGGCTGCTACAGCAGTGACAAGACACTTCAACGATACCATCACCTCTTAAACTGAAAACACGATCCCTGGGTACTACACAACGCGGGATGTTTCCATGGCAATGCCTAATATGGATTAGCGAAAGCCAATTGATTGTTTTCATACAAATAATTGTTCAAAATGGCAAAACCTCCCAGTAGTCAAAGGGTTAATAACTGAGGTTTTTTTAAAGTTTCCATTGTACAGTATATGGTCATTCGGTATATGAGCTGATAACCGAGATTGAGTGAACCAATCAGAACGCTAGATACGCAATATTTGAGGTTGAAAATTTAATAATACCATATATTTCTCTGTCAATTCTCTTTAGTTATGAATTCCTATACTTAGTCTTGTTAAATGGTTTGTAAATAACTTGTCATTCCATGTTTCTGTGCACAGTTGGTGATGAGTTCTTTTGTGAAAGCTCCAGAAAAGAGATCTTAAAAGAAATTGAAAGTAAGAAGGAACAATTGATCAAGTCAGGACAGATGACACCATTTGGAAGTGTCATCAGCCACCATGATGACAAAACCATCATTAATGAACAGCTCCAAAATATTGACTCCGAAGTTGAGAACTCAGATTCCAAGGTTGATTTTGAGTATGAAATTGCTGATGAATTGTTTGGTAGTCAAAATACAGTGAGAGTTGCAGGGAAGCCGTCAGTTGATGATTGTGATGATGAGTATATTCCAGATCATGATGAGATGAAAGACAGTTATTTAAGTGACGATCAGTTGTCTGACTCCGGGGCCAAGGAAACATCCAGAAGCATCGGTGAATATTCTAAGCGAGGGAAGAACAAAAAGAGAAGATTAAATGTTGAGTATTATTCCGATGATGATGAAGACAAACTAGTAAAGAAAGCAAAGAAAAAACAGAATGATAAAATAGACAGAAAACCAATGGATGATGGAAACTACAAGATATATAGAGAAAGGATAAGGTTAGCGAATTGAGTGTTTGTTTTTATTATTAAGTAAAGTAAACATAACTTTTATATTAATTTTTTGGAAGTTACATTTGAAGTTTGGTTGGTTGCAGTTTGATATGCCTTAATGTGACAGCACAATATTGTTGGAGAGTTTATGCATGCCAGTCATTACTTGGCTGTATAACAACAATAGTGTCTCAGTTATTAGAGCATCTGACTAGATCTTGGAGGGTTGTACAATAATTTCCTATCAGGGGCTCAGATTATATTCTGAGTTTTTCTTGCATTTGGCATCGTGTTATTTTTGGTTCATCTTTATTTAGTGACATCTTGTTACTATACAATTGAGAAAGAACTAAAAATACAGCTAAAAATAAACGGTTTGTAGCCAGGCATGTTAAAATTGTAAAAATGGGGTAAAAATGTTGACACTGGCTTAAAATATGTTAACGTTAATATCATTAAAGTGGCCCATAAGCCCAATCACTCTATCTGTAATATTATAATAAAAAAGCCGAAAGACACGATCAACAAAGAAGATACCAAAGGAATTATTTATCAGATTAAATGTAAAGGTTGTGATTCAGTTTATTATGGTCAAACATCACGTGCGCTGAAAACACGCGTGAAAAAACATTCTAAAGCCATTGCGACACTGGACAAGAACTCCCTGTTGACCAAACACCACATACTCAATAACCATGAAATAGATTTACAGAGTGCTAAAATTGTACACAGATCATTGGCATGGAGGCAACGATTGATTTTAGAAGCTTGGCATTCCATGCGAGACGAACATGCCATAAATGAACTCGTATCACTGCCCAATGTGTATAAAAATATTAGGAAGTTTTAGAAGTTGTCACACACGCCATATTATTTTATTTTCGTCGTATGATTTTGTTCATACATTTCATACATATTTTTTCACACATTTACATATCACAGCGTTTTACTAAAATTTTTATATTAGTATACCATGTCGTACTTGCATTTTGTCACACACACAATCACAGCGTCATAACTTTTTACATGTAAGTATCACATGCCCACACATTAATTTTTACAATAATCCCTTTGAGATTTTCTATTTTATATGTATTTAAGTAGGACGCCGTTCGTATTTCATCTTTGCTGAAGAAGGCTATACAGTAGTTGTAGCCGAAACGTCCATTTTTATTAAATATTTTAAGCCAGTGTCAACATTTTTACCCCATTTTTACAAAAATATAGAGCAACCTTTAAACTAAGAAATAAACTAATGCAAACTATTTTTGCTTTTGGTTTTTACAGATTATTAAGAATCAGGGAGTTGATGAGAAAGCGTGGAGAAGAGTACAGTGAAGACAGCACTGATGACGTAAGCTTGGCAGATAATGAATTAAGTGACATGGAGTTTTCTGGAGGTTTGAAAATCCCAGGACAAGTATGGAACAGACTTTACAAGTTAGTTAGC
>JAOTRI020123015.1:5000-11989 GCA_028564885.2 Zoanthus sanctaehelenae
TAGATATACTCTTCGACACTCCATGTCTCGGTATATATCCAACATAACTCACCTTTCCTTTGGGGACTGATAGTTGTTGACTATAACTGGTAGGTATAAGTAGTTTAGCAGATCGATCAATTGTGTGATTTTGTTGTATGTTTATAATGAAATCGAAATCCCCATCATTAAGCTCAAACTCAACACTAGATCAGTGAAGTACAACCTTACATCTACCAAATGAAGTCTTATTATCCTCTTTTTTCAGTGCTGCTATATAGAGGAAAGGAAAAAATGCCCAAATCAAATTATGAAGGCTACCTTTGCTCTGTAGGAGAACATAAATTAGTCACATAGGATTTTGTCTCACAGTTTGTTTTCGCAGAAAAAGCAATAGTCAAGTAAACTGATCGAGCGATTGTTAGAAAATTTCAAAACAGGGTTAGCTTACACTTTTGGTCCATTCTTCTTCATGCAGCTGACGAGAGATAGTTTTCGTGCATATTTTCAAGAAGATAATATATATAGCAAAAGAAAAGGCTTCTTTCCTATCAAGTGGTAAAGAAGTTTTAAGAGAATTTAGTTTTTTTGGCGTGTTATATAATACCTACACTACAACTTAATTCACTTTTTTAAAAAGTGATTATCTAAGGAAGGTACTTACATGTACTATAGTCTTGTTATTGATAACATTTTTTGTCTAATCAGACACAGTGGACTTGGTGCTGTGTTGATTGTTTGTCCTGTGACAGTACTGCACCAGTGGGTCAAAGAGTTTCACATCTGGTGGCCACAGTTCCGTGTTGCAGTCCTCCACGAAACAGGATCTTACCAGGGCCCGAAGGTTCGTGTTTTTCTTTTGACAGGGTAATTTAGTTTAATTTGTCATCTTCTAATGTAGTTTTATATAGTTATGTTTAGTTTTTTTTCTTTTATTTAGTCACGCCCTAAGAAACGTTACAAAAGTTGAATGTAATTTCAAATAAGCACTTGATGTTGGCAGTGATGGCTTTTTCAACATTTTGTTTTGAATTCGACTTTGTTTACTGACTTGCTACTTTATATAATATGACTGTGGTGCACATGCGTGCTGGTAATAATGCAGCCACTAAATAGGGCACTATGACCAACAAGCGTTACGCTTCAACTTTACTTCGATACTTTATATAGGTTTGTTCTATCCAAAGTTCTCAGTAGAAGCCGGCAACCAGCGAATTCCGACGCCTGTCAAAATTGAAGTAGTTATCTGTGCTAGCAACCTGTAGCTGCAAGGCAAGGTTTAGCTGGCAAGGTTTAGCCGCATGTAGTTACTTCTTTGGCCTTCTGATAAAAAAACTACTGAGAACCTTGTCTTTCAAACTGATTGTCTAAGAAGTTTTCAATACTTGGAACTAAAAGTTTTTGCAAGAGATTGAATTTGGTGGCATAAAAATCACATGGACAATATTAGTCATCAGCCTGTACCCTGAATACAAATTATTTATTTAACCCTTTCAGTCCCAGTATTTATCAGCACCAAACTTCTCCTAACATAACACATACAAAATAAAACATTTGGTAATGAGAAACTGAAAGTTAATCAAGCAAAGCCATCTACAGAAGATTAACAGTAAAATTCTCTCAAACTTGTTCAATAGAAAGTATAGGAACAAGTTGGGAGAAATTAACAATAAAACAGGGATTGAAAGGGTGAAGTAAAAATCATTGTTACTCTACGAACACTGTCGCTCTCTCCTCAGGATAGGCTCATTAGTAACATTTGTCAAGAGCCAGGAGTTTTGGTGATGTCATACTCTGGAATGCGCATGCACCAAGAATCTCTACTCGCCCAGACATGGGACTACATCATTCTTGATGAGGGGCACAAGATCAGAAACCCGGATGCAGAAATCACTCTAGCTTGCAAACAGGTATAGCACATTTCAGATAGGCCTTGCATAAAAAGTGCTGTAAAATAAACCAGTTTTCGATAAGTCTGAGTTTTAAATCATAATAGCTTTTTCCTTAAAAAATCCTGTATCTATTTTTGCTTCAAGTAATACGTTTTTTTTATCTGGATAGCGTTTTGGTAATTACGCCTTGATCAGCCGTTTATTATGTTACATACAGTAATGTACATATTCAAAACACAAAGTTAATCCTCAAAGTAATTTAGTCTTAATTATTGCATTCATATAAGTCGAGCTCTTGTTGTTTTGCATAGTGGTCATGGATCGTGCCTTCCACCTTGTACGACCCGGGACTGGTTTCTGGTACCTAAACGTCTTACACACATCCTGCTTTTCTTATTGGTTACTGCATTCGAGGTCGATTTGTAATAGCCTACTAGTGGAGAAAGGATGGTGGATAAAATAGTAATGAGCCCCGTTTTGCTGTAATATCAGAGGATTGTATCAGTAATTTAAGTTCTACATCCTTTTTTCACCGATTAGTACGTTTATTTAAGCATTAGAGCACAACTTTCTATGACTTTATCGGCGAATTAGAGCAGGCGTGATGTTGGGAGAAACACGAGAACGTTGTAATATCACAAGTCGCAGGCGACTGATTTTACAACGTTTCGAGTGTCTCTCCCAACATACAAGTGCTCTATTTCGCCCAAAAGTCATAGAAAGTTGTGCTCTAATGCTTTTATGATAAAGCAAAACAAGCGTCAAAACAAGCAAGGGAAAACCACGACTTTATCGGTGTAATAAAGCATAGATTTAAACCAATAAGAGCGCGCGTTATATCGTAGCTGTATTATAAACTAAAATAATTACACATCTCAGTCTCATGGACTACGAGTTTGAAAGGACTCTAGTATTCGTCCTCGAGGTTTAATTGTTTAATATCAGATTTGGATTGTTTAACTTTTATTGTATAATATTCACTTTATGATTTCCACCTTTCAGTTTCGTACACCTCATCGCATAATTTTATCAGGCTCACCAATGCAGAACAATTTCAAAGAGTTGTGGTCTCTGTTTGACTTTGTGTTTCCGGGAAAGCTCGGCACTCTGCCAGTGTTCATGACCGAGTTCTCAGTTCCCATAACGATTGGAGGCTACGCCAATGCTTCAGATGTACAGGTTTGTTCACAGTTCGGGTTACTTGCATGCCGTTTTATCCCCTTGAATAGTTTTAGAAAACATTAAGATTGTGCAACATGTAATTAAAACCGCTACAAGTTTTGAAACATATTCTTTACTTGTGCTATATCAAAACTTTCAGTCAAGAATTGTCTGTTTTTTTAGTTAGCCATTCATAAAAAAGTACTGGCTGGGCTTTTCTGTTCTTGTTCTTTAAGGGTAACACTGCATCTGCCAAGTTTAGATAATTTATTTAAGGGTTAGTAATATACTTCCTGTTCGTAATTTGTTTACATTTGTACCCACTTGCTTGCGATAAAATTAACTCGAATTTTTTTTACGTTAAACTCACCTTTCACCTCGTTCATTATTTAGATTTCTCGTTCATTTTATCGACAGCAAGTGGGTATATATTTAAAAATATTACAAATTGAACGTAACTAACCCTTTTAGTAAGAAACCTGATCTTACTGCATTACAATACACGCCTAAAGCAATTTAATGTATTTGAAGCAAGAGTCGAGTTTGATTTAAGAAAAAATGTTGAATTACGGAAACTTGTACATTATTAGAATGGCATATTAATTTCAAATAGAATATAATCGACATCACAAAATGTTGTTCATTAAGAAAAATTTAATACGATATAGAACTGTTAAAATTAACGCGAAGAAGATAATTATTCGAAGCAGCGAATAATTCACCGAAATTTGTCAAAAGCTATGAAATTAAAATTAATTCGTAAGAGAAATGTAGCAAATACCTTGATGTTATTCTCAGCATGGCCTTTAGGAAGTAACGTCAATGTTTTAATAAAGCAATGAAAAAGCACAACCAGTATTTGAAATGTTTTCTCACGTCGCCATCCCCAATTTAGTAAGTCTATATTAAAAGTCAAAATCGCTATCTTGAAATGATCTTGTTAAAACAAGTCAAGAATCTGCATATTTTTCCTCCTACAAAATGTTCGCACCATAAAAGAAATTAATTGCAACAATTGTAAATTCGGTATTTAGTAAATTTGGCAAAGGATTGAATTCCATTTTTAAAAATCTGACAGAAAATCCTATCATAAAAGTTTCGAACTGCTTCACAAGAAACCCAAACTCTACAAACGTTTCTAAAACTAAAATACGCGGATTTTTTTGCAGTGAACGAATGTTGCTTGTCATTTAGTCCATCACTGTATGGACCCTATTGCCGATCTCGAGAGAACAGCTGAGACAACTCAGCTTTAAAAGTTCATCTTTCAAGGTTTTTGAGAAGGTGTTGCGGACATATATATCAGCACTGACTTTAACACTGTAACTATGAAGAAAGATAGCATTTTTCTGTTTAAAGAAGATCGTAAGTATTTTAATAAGTTTTAAGTGAAATTGTTTTATACTTTTACCATAGATCTCGAGTTGGTTTTTCTTTTCACAGCGGCATATAATATCAATGTTTTGAAAGGATCTAATAATTTTTGTGCAACCAATTGCCTGATTTTAATATTTTGGTTTAGGTGCAGACTGCTTACAAATGCGCATGCGTGTTACGAGATACTATCAACCCTTACCTACTCCGGAGATTGAAGAAAGACGTCAAGATGTTGCTTGATCTGCCCAGCAAAAACGAACAGGTTAGACACTGCATAACAACGTAACCTTTAACAATTATTTTCAAGTTGAATGGGATAGTTATCAAAATATAAAGAGACATTAGTTCACCAAGGGAAGCTTTGTGTTCGACATTTATGTACTGTTTAGCTTTTCCAAGAACAAAAACATAGCTAAACAAAACTTCTAGTACAATTTAATTTATTAAAAGCAATAAAAACTGACATTGTCTTAAAATTCGTGCCAATCGTTACACAAATAAGCGGGTTCTTCCAGTTTGTTAGAATATAACTTTATGATTGTAAAGTGTTTATTTGTTTTAGGTCTTGTTTTGTCGTCTTACGGACGAACAACGTCAGCTGTACGAGGAATATCTTAGTTCCCGGGAAGTGCAGTCAATCCTCAGTGGTAACTACAAGGTAAGTGAGGTCATAGGAACGGATGGGTAAGTGGTGTTGAATTCCTAACTTGACATAAAAATCTTAATATTAAATGGACTAGTCAACCTTGATAGATCTTACATGTACGGACTTCAGCAGTAAATCACTTCATTGTATTATATCATTTAGGTCATGTTAATGTTATTAGATCAGAATAGCAATAGACCCTGAAATAAAATTGCCACTTATAGTTTTTAGATATTCTGGGAGGATTTAGATAATATTTTTGATGTTACTTCACCAATTCATGAGTCAAATAAAACATTTGAATCATAAAAGTAGCATTTTAAAAAGCAAATTTGTTAAAACCAAGAGATAAATTCTGTTTGTTCCTTTTTTAAGGTGTTCGCTGGTCTTATCATGTTGCGTAAGATCTGTAATCATCCTGACCTCACATCGGAAGCTGGCTCAATTGTAAAAGCAAGAGAAAACCGATTGAAAGCTGAGAGAAAGCAGTTGGTAGAAGAAGATAGTGAAGAACTGGATGATGAAGGATTTGGGGACTGGAGGCGAGCTGGAAAAATGCATGTGGTCGAGGCTTTACTCCGGATGTGGAAGGAACAAGGAAATCGCGTGTTGTTGTTTTCACAAAGTAAACAGGTGTGGTTAAATGAAACTCGAATTTTTCTTAGATTTTATTGTTTAATATTTGATTGTACTTTCAATAAATGTGTGGCAATTGATAACCCTTTCATCAGAATTTTTCTTATCATCCGTTATTTGGGCTTTCTATTTCTAAAATAAACTAAAATGACATTTTTACAATTAGTCAGCACACCAAACTTGTTCATAAACCGAGAGAACCATATAAAAGTTTGATCTTAGGTCACCAAATACTGTACAGTAAAACAAACGAACAGGCGGGAAAGTGAATCCAGTTCATAAGAATATAAATTCACAGTTTGATTCCTGGCCAAACCAACAGTCAGGGTCTTAAAATAATTGATAAGGTGCTGCAAATGGTTAGACTTTCACGTCTTCGTGGATAAGGATATTAAACTGAAGGCCCTTCGAGACATAGCTGTGCTATGTATGTGTTTCTGAAAGATCTACGTTTGCCTTTAGAGTAGTACTGATGTGTCCTTAGTAGGCCTTTGATCAGCAAGAAGACTTTAAACCTAAATAAAGTCTTTATTATTATTATCATTATTATTATAATTATTATTGTTGTTATCATTATTATCATCATTATTATTATTATTATTATATAGCAATAAAAACATCTGTTTTCTATATACAGGGTAAAAATAATAAACGTCTCTATGTGAAAAAGTATCTCTAATATTAACAGTTCATGATTGGCTACAGACAGTTAAATTGTAACTTTAAAGGTTCGTGCAATATTTAAAGTTCCTGAGAGGCAGGCCTTCTGCATTTTCCTTAGCACATCTTTAGCTTTGCTTCCTACAAGTTTCTGCATTGTGACATGTAAGTCCTTGTTCCAGCCAACCAGTACATCTAAAATGATGTTGTATTGGTTAATTATTATTAATATTGTTGTTATTATTATTATAATTGCTATTGTTATTCTTATTGACTGATTATTTCAGACAGTTGTCGTTTTTTAGTGAAAACATCGTAATTTGAGTAGGTGCGTAGAAAACCTGGGAAAACCGCTCACTTTTTGCGTTGGTGTTTCTTATCAGATGTTAGACATTCTTGAGACATTTGTGCAATCACAAGGTTATTCATACCAGCGAATGGACGGTGGAACAGCTGTGGCTTCACGACACCCACTTATCAACAAGTTCAACGAGGTATTGATCTTCTTTGATTTTCTCTATTCAATTCAATTCAATTCAATTCAATTTTATTTTTAGTACCTTTACAGCATATTTACAATAACACATAGATAGCATAATTAACAGATAAGTAGGTACTCAGCCAACTGTAATAACCAG
>JAOTRI020123026.1:0-11989 GCA_028564885.2 Zoanthus sanctaehelenae
TAAACTAGTAAAAAATGAATACTGTATTCAATATTGTTGTTGGTTATGTTGTTTGTTGTTGTTGATGTGTAGAAATACTAGTACCAATATTCAAGATACAAGCAAGTAACCTTGAATAATAAATAAGAAATTAAATGAATATTTTATTCAATATTCAATAAGTAGCTGCCCATTCTTCCTAGCCAGAAGATAATGTTTAATCGTTCGACGGCTCAGATCTTGGCGTGAAAGGTGAATTCGCAGGGGGAGGAAAACCAGAGTACTCCTTCGAGTAGAAGACACAATTTTTGAACCAATCAAAAGAAAGATAAAGCTTACACCAATCTTATTTCGGCAAATCACAAATCTTGTTTTACTCTTTGTCTTCTACACGAAGTAATACCCTATAAAAAACCAAACTCTATTGTGGTATTCATAAGATTCTAGTTCAGGGAACATGGTACAAAATAATCTCATTAGAATCTAGTTAGATTCTTATTATTTGACCTCTTTCTGCCTTTGTGTGGAACGCAGTGAATTCTATCTGGTTGTCTAGACCGTTACAAGGTTTATGTTAAATGAAATTAGACATAGAACCAGTGCTGTTTATAAAATTATGAGGAGAAACTGATTTCCGGAAATGGGATGAAGTTGACTATTGAATAGAGTACGGCGCTCTTGCTCTTACGGAGACCAACCGTAACAACAGCTCTTGCGTACCTGATGCGGCCGTAATAATCATTACGGAGGCCAAAAAGTTGCTATTTGACTCCGCGTTGATCTGTCTGAACTGCGAAGTTTTTCCATCAAATTTAGGGCTTGAAGCACCAACCAAATTGTTAATAAGTTGTCAGTAAATAATTATCTTACAATTACTTTAAAACTGACTTTTGGTCAAGGTTCTTGCCGTATGTGTGTAGCCAATCAACTTTGTTTACGATTGAACTCTTCAAAGTTAGTTTTTGAGCCTTGCATGCGTCGGTCGTGTAGAGGGCGCGCTACTTATAAAGTTAAAAGTGGCGCCAAAAATGCCGTTCTCAATCAGTTCTACCGTCAGAATATTGACCTCCGTCGTAAAGAAATATCAGATGCATGTTTAAGCTCTTTAATAAATTGCAACTGATTTACCTATGCAGTGAATATCATGTTTGACATAGTATCTTCTTTTTTATGCATTCTGGAATTTATTGATCCATCTCCTTTTTTGTGTATTTATTATTGTTTTACGTTGTAACATATTTTTTTTATTTTTATGTTGCCTGTAAAATCTCTCTAGATTTACTCAATTGCACAATTAATGTACGACGCGTAAAACATAATTAGACTCCTATCAATGGCCCAATTCAATACTAGAGACGGATGATCCGTCTGGACGAACTTGGGCAAGAATTGTTTAGTTCGTCAAGCACTTCATATCTTTCTGCTGACAATATATACTAGGTGATTTTTTTTCTAATTTTAGCCGAGACACTAAAATTTATTCCACACATGAAATAAAGCGACACATTCAAAAATGAGGGTTTTGGATATTTCAATATATCATCTTTTGCAGTTTCAAGACAACATGTTAAATGATCGATGGCAAAACTCGCAAAGTTACAAGCTGATTACTAACACAACAGAAACTACTTTTAATATATGTCCGAAATCTTGTCTCTTTGGTATAAATTCTATCTTCGTAAGCGGTCTTCATCCATAAGATGTTTAACCTTTAAGACAGATCGTAACACGTAAATACAAAACCAGGTTCTTTCACATTATCAACTGATAAAGAAATGCATACTCACTTATGCAAGCATTTTTCCCGCCTCCAAAGAATCCTTTTTTGCATTTACATGTATAGGAACCAAGTGTGTTGATACATATCGCGTTGTTCTGACATGGACTTTTAGTCGCCATGCATTCATCTACATCTAAAAAGAAAATATTTCAAGTTGTCACAAAAATATAAAATAAAACTTTAGGAGCAAGGATGGTAATGATAATGATGGTGAGCGTTCTGTTGATGATAGTAGTGATGCGTGTGAAGAGGCTAGAATGCTTGCCAAACAATTAAACCTTGGAGACGAATTATTGGTTTTCAAACGATTCTATGAGACACAAAAGACAACAGACATAACGGCCATTTTGGTGTACAAGATAAAAGAATAATCAGAACTCTTTTGTTTGGCGTACACCAACATGGCCGCCGTGACGTCAAATGAAAACCGGCATGTGACTACGAGTTAGTAGCCAATGAATCTGTAGGCCGAATGAGCTTTTCAAACTTCAGTGATCGTAGTCTATGAGGCCGAGAAGTCTAATAAATTTACCAATATCTATAATCTGTCAAAAAGGTTTGTACAGAGTGGATTATAGATAACAACGCTGGATATTATAGCAAAATGGGTACCATTACATTTTAGCCGACATCTTTTCTTTTCTTGTAGGCCATCACTAGTAGACCTGGGCCCAGTTGTTCAAAGGCTGGTTCAGTTTAACCCTGGGTTAAGGAAAAATTCAAACAAAAGAAAAGGTAAACAGTTCTTTATAAATACTGTTTGGTTTTTTCTTGGAAAAGTCTTGTAAATCTCAAAATTACAGCTAAAATCTCCCCTTGTAAGATTAGAAACAAAAATCGTGGGTTATTCATTTAACCCTGGGTTAGGGCTAATCGGCTTTTGAACAACTGGGCCCTGTAGTATAGTAGGTTTAAACGGTTTAACAATTAGACTACGAGCCCGAGTTTTCTACGAACAAATAGTCGCTCGTAGAAAACGAGGGCGAGTAGTCTTTTTGTGTTAGTATAAATTTAAAATGTTCTCATTACATAAATATGTGGAGTAACGTTTAGGAAAAAATGTTTTATTGTGTTAACAAAGATTTCAAACACTGCACACGGTGTGCATTGAGGTATGAAACAAATCGCATCATACCATTATATTAAACTCATCCGGGGCTGAGAAACCACCGACAACGTTTTTTTGTTACATTACGTCACCAGATCATGGAATCGGCAAATAGTCGATAAAGTTTCGTTGTTTGCAGCTTGGATAAAATACAGGAACAAATAAAATAATTTTAGAATAAGACTATTCACTTGTTAGTTTAAATACTAAAACATTATGTCACCCTAAGTGGCGGTTATTAGTGATTGATATTTAACTCGCTACTTCGGAATATAATTGTTAATTACACTAACCAAAGCACGCTTTTCCATTGCCGTAAAACCCCTTCTTACAAACGCACTTGAATGAATCCCATGTGTTTACACAATCTGCCATTCCGTGGCACCCATGTATATTCAACGCACATTCGTCATTGGCATCTACAATAAAACATTTTGAAATTAGAATGAATAAATTGTAATATAAAGAAAATATATTTGGAAATAGCACACACACAAAAAAAACTGAAAAAACGAGAAATTCTTGATTACAAGTCATAAGTATTGACAAGATAGTATTAAAATAAATTTTATATAAATGATGTTTATTCAATCTCAAATCTTGCTTGGAAATCGTTGTGCAAGGCGCGACTTGCAATGCAGCGAACCCAGAATGCTTATTAAAAGGGTTAGTTACTAGCTGTTAGTTCGTACTTTCCAAGAAGTAATTTTTATAATCAATAATACCGCTTTTTTAGGATTATTGTTACAATCAGAAGTACTACTTCTTAAAATTTTTGTGATAATCAGAATTAATTTTAATTTCCGGTTGCGCGCGGATAGTGCGAAAATAATGACCGGTCATTACAAGAAAATCATGACCGCTCATTATGCGTCAACAACCAATCAGAATGCAGGAAATTGCAAGGGCATATAATAAAGTTGTATGATGTTGTGTAAAGAACATAGTTTAATTTTATCCATTGAGGTTAATTTAACGTAAAGCATCACCTGCGCAACAGTTAGAGTCTGGTTTAAATCCCGGCTTAGATGGACAATTTGCTCTTCCACACTTCAGACCAGCTTTACATTCATTGTCTGATCTGCAGTTGCCTTCATTCGCACTACACTGGAATCCTTTAGCACTTTTACAACAGTAGGCATAAGATCTTTTCAAAAAGCCGTTGCACGTGCCTAGAACGAAAAGATAAATGTGATAAAAGTTGAGAAGCAAACTGGAAGACGTAGAATAAGATGGAGGGTGAAGAAGAAAAAAGACAACAAAAAAAAGTACCTCTTTCAATAGCAATATAATCGTAATTTTCGAAAATTAGTTAGCTGAACTGAGTGTAACGAGAATTGCTTTTTTAGAACTCCTTATAACTCCGGATAGAGAAATAGAACTGTCAATTCCGAAGTCAAAGGATAAATATGAATGCAATTTGAGGAACATAAATGTTGGAAAAGCAACTGGTCCATATGCGAAAAATACTTGCATATCATGCTTAATGCTTTGGATTATTTAAAGAAGGCAATTTTTTCTAAAACATATTTGTGATAAGAAGCGACGTTATATGCTCTCTTAAACTCTCTTATGAACATTTAGGAACTTGGTGAGATTCCAAGGAGTAGAGATAATAGGACTCGAGGTCCCTTACAACGATCTTATTCCTCGGCCTACAGTTTAACGTCCTTATCCGAGAAGACGCGAAAGTCTAACCATTTGCAGATGTTGGAGCAAAGGAAGCACTTTCTCCTCAATTAATTTAAGACCCAGCTGAGTGGTGGTCCGGGCGGGAATAAAACCCGAGACCTCCCGCACAATAAACTGGCGCCTTACCAACTAGGCTAACCAGGCGGCGGCAATTTCAACATTCTTTTATTTTTCGAATGAACGCAACCTAAGTTTTATTCAACCAGATGTGGTTTCTGCAGTTGGTAAGATCTTTGCTTTCCCGAAGCAAGGTCCCCAGTTCGATCTCGGCAGTTAGCAAGGTTCTAATATTTCTGTGACCTAAGTCAACTCAGCTTTCCATGGTCACTATAATAGGCTCGTAAAAGATTTAGCTAACATTATAGACACCAGTAGTAATCTTAACATTATAGAAACAGGAGATAAGAGCCAGCTCCATGGTCACTATAGGCTTGTAAAGGATTTAGCTAGCATTATAGATACCAGTAGTAATCTTAGCACTATAGAAACAGGAGATAAGAGCCAGCTCCATGGTCACTATAGGCTTGTAAAGGATTAACTAGCATTATAGATACCAGTAGTAATCTTAACACTATAGAAACAGGAGATATATATAAGAGCAAGTTCCATGGTTACTATAGGCTCGTAAAGGATTCAGCTACCATTATATAGGTTACAGGTGCCTAACAGAACGGGAGGTCTTAATTGCTGGAGGGGTCGGAAGCTTTCTCAACAGGGGATGGGTCTTTGTAGCGAGTGGGGAAGGGGATAGGAAATCTCATAATTTAAAAAATACTTTCACATAAGACCGCCGGCTACACGGGCTATTGAGTATCACATATTATTATATGGCCATGTCTCAAAAGGACTGGAAACAAACAAATTCAAAAATTTGATTGGCTAAAATCGATCTTGACCGCGGTCTAGTTTTTCCCATCTAGACCGGCATCTAGACCGCGTAGAGAAACAAATAATATTTTTTATGTTTTTGTTCCTCTGCTTTCTTGTTTGGCCATATAATAAACATCTTATTAACCGAGCGGTCGGTCTGTATGGGAGAACCTTAACCTTGGTCGCTGGTGCAGATCTCACGGCGGTCAAGATTATCCCATACAGACTAACCGCTCGGTTAATAAGAGATAAGAATAATGTGAGCTGTATATTATTTGTGATACCACTGCATTGCATTATCCAGAAACTTTTCTTTGACGTGTTAAGCTTTGAAGTATAGCTAGTGGAGTAAAGTAAATTTATTTTTTGGGAACTAAGTTTTGGTTTCTTCACTATAAAACATCAATAAGCGGGAAAGGAAGTCCTAATAAGGGTAGGAAGGTAAGAACAAATTCAAAAATTAATACGCGTCCCCTACCCCCACCCACCCCACCCTCCTTCCATTAGGTACTTGAGAGTAGGCTGACTAGGAAAAACTGATTGATTTAAAATAAAACGAACTTGTAGTTGCTACCCTTTAATGAAGTTATTGCAAAGTGCGACGAAGGTTGTTACAAAAGGAGACAGCTTTTTTGCATCACAAAATAAGACGCGTACGAAGTTTATTACAAAGTGCGACAAGACGTATTACGAAGTACGATAGATAATAAAGTTTGCGACGATTTGTAATCCCGCACAATTACAATCTCAAACATTTGAAACTAATTGGATGATAAACAATACAATGCGAATAAACTAATTAAAATGCATAAGTTTCTATGACAACGATGGAAAGATTTTCAAAGAAAAGTCTTGAAAACAAACAAAATGGTGTTCTCGGTAGATTTAGCTGTTCAGATGAACCAATAACTTACAAGGATTGAAAATACCTGTAAGAGTAAAGCTTCTGGGTGGCTGTGTGGTTGACGTAAAAATGTTTGATATCATGACTACCAAGTTCTGTTCAATTTCGTGTGTCTTCCACCACGTCTCAACTAGCGAACTCCGCAAGGAAACATATTTTTTTGAATGAACTTCTTCTAGAACACTTGGAAGTGATTGTCTTTTTGTGGCTACAAAAGTTTTTCAAACAGATGATTCTTACAAATCACTAAATTTAAATTTAACATCGAAGTTCGAGCGATTTTCTTATAGTCAACTGCGGTTTACCTTAAAATGTCACGTTTTCATTTTTCTCCGACACTTTTTTACAATTTTTTTCCTGTATATGATTAACAAGTAATCGAACCTTTAACCCGTTCAATATGGAATCAATTTACACTTGTGTAATTTAAAAACCTCAAATAGCGTTCGCCCTAACGGGGTCACGCAATTCTGATTCTTTTAAACACACTGGTGCAAAACCATTCCATATTGAACTCGTTAAGGTTCAATTGTGTGTATACTAATTCCTTTTTTGACCGATTTGTAGGTTTATACTAAAACAATTACACCTCTCCGTCTCAGTGAGAAAGCGCTCAAATAGTCTATTTAATCTGAGGCCTCATGGGCTCGTAATCCGTTTGACGTCGAAGTTTAACTCCTATTTATAAAGATTTTTACTCACAGCATTACATGAACAACCTCTTTTGAAATACCTGCTTTTACACAGCAGTTGTCTGTTACTAAATCAAACCCACGATCTGCTGGACACAAGGGCAAACATTTTAAACCAGTGCGGCAATGGTCATCATTGTCACAACCACCCTCATCTTGTTTGCACTTGTAACCATATGTTCCACAACACGGGCTATACTTTCGACTTCTTTTCCCTGTACATGCTAGTTTGTCTATGAAATAATGCACCCTTCAATGTTAGAAAAGAAGAGGAAGAAAAACTTGACGGGGGAAAGAAACAATAAATAATGAAGAGGGGTGGGGGAATGTATATTGTAGAGCATTAGCCATTAGGCAATAAGACATAATTTATGTGGGACACTTGACTTAAATTGTAATGATTCAGGTACTAGTCTTTGTGGTTGCATGACGGTTATAAAATAATTTGAATAGTATTGTGCCTTTTGATTCGTCAACAAGTTTTCAGAACGCTTATGAGACACGAAAACGACATCTCCAAGTTAGGTATAAAATTACAGTTTCATTAAAAAATGAAGTATGCGTACTCGTATTAGTATAAATTTTTTTTTATGAGAACCATGCAGTATAATTTTTTATCGAGGCTCATTGTATTGTTCTTACTGATTTTTTGGCGATTCCAGCTTTTCAAATTGTTCTTAATTCTGTTCTTATTTCTAGCAGCTCAAATTAAAGAAAACTGAAACATAATAGAAACAATCAAAGCATTACAAAACGATGTGCGTAGCACTTCATAATTAGATTTGTGAAACATCTTGATCAAAAGTCAAAGCCATCTTCACACCCATGCACAGTGTGTATTTTCCACTGTCTTGGCGGGCCACAGTTCATACAAATATATTACAGTTACAAGCATATAATGTATTTATTTCATTATAAGATATTTTTGTTTATTAAAAATTCTTAACCTCGAATATTGCATTTCTAGCGTTCTGATTGGTTTACTCAATCTCGGTTATCAGCTCATATATATTCCGAATGACCATATATGGAAACTAACAAAAAAAATCTTGTTTCTCAGTTTATTAAAAGTATTTCCAAGTATCGAAAAGTTCGGAAAACTCACGAAATTTAATAAAACAATAAATCCATTTACGCTTGTTGGATATGAAATAAATATAGATAACTCGGCGTTACGCCCCTACTTGGCTATCTACCATCTCATATATCCAACGCGCTGTATTGGAATAATTGTTAAATATAGTTATATGCAGCTATTATTTCTCATTCATTTGTCTTGTCAGGGTTACAGGCTACCGTGAGATTTTTAAGACCTGTGTCCCGCCAAAACAGAGGGAAATACACACTGCGCATGAATGTGAAAATGGCTTGTCGAAAGAAATGCTCATGTTCGGCTTAAGGTTATTTTTCTAAGTCCCTAACTGGAATCGAACCAATGACCTTCTGATAACCGGTAATGAGAAGGTCATGAGTTCGATTTCCGTAAGAGAATCAAAAGATATTTCTACAAAGGAAAATAATTATAAGTTTATGTCACGGCGAAAATTTTTTTCTATCGCTATATCCAAGTTAAAGACATTTATTCAACTACTCCTTGGAAAGTTCTTGTATTTTTGTGTTGCTATATAAGTCTGTTTATCAGTTTTAGTGAAGTCTGTACAAAAAACATCATAAATTTTCGACGCCTCAGCATGAAATTGCCCTTAAATTGTTCTTATATTCTGGCCAGTTTAAGCCTCGTTGTTATTTTAAAGTTGTTGCTATGAAAAAGAATGTATCATCATTTATTATTGTGACGCCTCAGCCTGAGACAGTAAGGACGTATTCCTCTAAAGCTCTAATTTTACTGGTTCTCGTTAACACGGAGTTGCATTGTATGGTTGGGGTAAGGTTTATTGTTTATTGTGATTCTTTTGTGTTTTTATCCAATTAAAAACGACTTTCTAAGCTACGTACCGACCCCCCTGAGATTGTTCTTAAACTGTTTTTATATTCTGGCCAGTTTGAGCCTCGTTCTTATTCTAAAGTTATTGCTATAAAAAAGAATGTATCATCATTTATTTTTGGGACGCCTCAGCCTGAGATCGTTCTTAAATTGTTTTTATATTCTGGCCAGTTTGAGCCTCGTTCTTATTCTAAAGTTGTTCCTATATATAAAAAAGAATGTATCATCACTCATTTTTGTAAAGAAAAATGAATGATAAAATACCTGCCTATTTACTTTAAAGAGATCAGTTCTACGGACGGAAGTGGTCCCCAGTTCAATCCCGGCAGTTTGCCGAGATTCGAACATTTATGTGTCTGACGATTGTTGCCGCCTATAACCCAACGCAGCTTTCCATCCTTCCGGGGTAGGTAAATGAGTACATCGTTTGTTTGTTAGTATAATATAGATTCATAAAAGTCGTTTTGATTAAGATTATTATTATCATTGTAATTATTGTTAAAACTATCATTATTATAATTATAGTCAATTTTCATGATAAAATAATAATCACCTCATTGATATTACTGTTCTTTCTATTAAAATCATGTATTTACCTTCAGAAACACAGCAAGAATGGGTTGTCTTGGCAGGTGACAAACGATCAGTTGGGCAATAACCTTTCGCGCAGAATAAACCTGGTTTACAGTGATTATTGCTTTTGCAGTAACCCTCATTTTCACCACAACGATTTTTGTCGTTACAACAATTTTCATAACTCCATCTTGGCTCATAGCCAGCACAACTTGTGTTATCTTCAAACAAAATATTAATAAAGAAAATCAGTTTTTTCTTTTCCTAAAAACGTTTTCTTTGTAAAGCAAGACTAAACAATTAATTAATCAATTAATAGTTAACTATTATTCCCCTAATTATATAGGTGCTTTAAAATGCAATAGTGTTGATAACAGGGCAGTTTTTTCTTATTTCCGTCAACTGTCCAATCTATTTTTAATTGGATACTTTTAGCCAACCATATTGTCTCAATCATCTACGAAGTATCCAATTAATAAATAATTGGATAGTTTTTTGTAAACTAATCAGATCGCACAAAAGACAACAGACTGTTTTCGACCAATCAGTGCAAGTTTTTGTTTGGTCATTTTCCGGTTGATTTGAAATAGTTGAGTTTTCAAAATGGTGGAAAATCCAGTGTTTTCGCTTATGGATTAAGATTTATTTGATGAAAATATACCAATTTTTAATGAAACAGTGCCTCATTCCCGGTTCCCAAAAGTTGATAGAAGTGTGCTTGAAGAAATGAGGGAAAATAATGTGAAGAAAAACACCTAGAAAAGCACCAAAACATGGCTCCGAGTGTATTTATACTGTATCTGAAAAATAAAGTCATAATTTTCTGCATGAAATTCTGTATGATTAATAAATAACAGAGCTCTATGCTTGGCCTGCGGCCTCGCCCAATTTTGGAGTTCTTCTGAATTTAGGGTAAAACACGGATGCGGATGGCGGAGGCGGGTGGCGGATACGGATGGCGGATGAAAGATATAACGCGGATAGAAAAACGCGGATGAAAAATTAAACGCGGATAGAAACGCGAATGTAGATAAAACACGGATAGAAAAACGCGGATGAAAGATAAAACACGGATAGAAAAACGCAGATGAAAGATAAAACGCGGATACATAAACGCGGATGAACGATAAAAAACTTAAAAATTCACAAAACCACCATACGGTGAATAACGTTATCCACCCATTGTCCAACCTTTATTTAATCAGTTGCATAAAATTTTTCACTGTAACTATCTTGCTAACATAAATCATGGCTTTATGCATATGCGTTACGAACGGTCAGTCGTTTGCAATTGACTGATACTAGATAAGAATCAATCTAATTTTGAATATTGTACCTTCCAGAAGGTGAGCAAAGCAATACATGAAATATCTTTTTAAAAGTTGTCGGTACTATATATACGAGGACGTTACAAAAAAAACATTTTCGGTATTTGTTTAGCTTCATTGAGAAACGTTTTCATATATCTATAATTTTTAAGTTAAAGAAACAAAACAGCAAAAAACTTACAATAAAAAGTAAAGAGTAGGCCAGAAAGATGATTTGTTTGAACTACGATCGTCGTTCACCTTCACGTCCTCGTTGTCTGATAGTAGAGAGTTTTAGCAACGAGGACGGAAGCGTGAGCGACGACGGCTCCACGAAATCACCTTTTTGGTTTACTCTTTACTCTTTTGTTTGTATTTTTAGGGTTTAGTTTTTTGCTTTTAGCTTTCTCAATAGAAAAACGTCTCAATGTTTCTCCATGAAGTAAACAGATTCATAGAAAGATTTGCTGTTACGTCCACGTAGTCTCCACAACTCCAAAACACGTGTTTTCACGTTCTAATTTCAGTGACAACTTCTTGCACGTGCTCCGCTCGGTGCATTCCAACGTGCAGTTATTGCATTTTTTATTGTTTTCTGCCGTCGTCGTCGGCGTCGCCGTCCTAGTTGCTTGAAACAAAACCCAAAATGACCCACACAAAAAAACAAATAGTAACTCAAAAATATAACTTTTCGGCCGGAGCCGTCGTCGTCAAAAAAACTGATAAAAATGCTTTATACTGCACCACAAGAAAGCCAAACAAAGAAGGAAAAAATGCCGGGCGTGCGCCAAAAAATCTGCCAAATTAAATTACTTGGGTGTTTATACTTTGACAAAGGACAACTTTCACTTCAGTAACAGCTTAATAAAGATATTTTGGTTGATATAAGCAAAAGGCACATAAATGTTTTACTTCGGATAAAGCCGGTTTTCCGCGGCGTTGCTAAAACGCAGGTCAAGGGTAAGGGTAAGGGTAAAGGGTAAGGGTAAGGGTATGGGTAAGGGTATGGGTAAGGGTAAGGGTAAGGGTAAGGGTAAGGGTAAGGGTAAGGGTAAAGGGTAAGGGTAAGGGTAAAGGATAAGGATAAGGGTAAGCGTAAGGGTAAAGGGTAAGGGTAAAGGGTAGTGGTAGGGGTAAAG
>JAOTRI020123037.1:0-11988 GCA_028564885.2 Zoanthus sanctaehelenae
CACTCGTGAGATATTTTTTCAACACTCGAAGATAAAATCCGTATCTCCGCGCGCCTATGTAATATCCTCTATTTATACTAGGATTATGGAGTACCTGTGAAGCCAATTTCTCCAAGTTTGACGCCCACAACACAAATAATCGCAACAGATAGGAGGAAAACTAGTAAAATGTGGTAAACATGACTTAGGGATTCTCTTAGGACAAATCCAGAGGGTATATTTGAACTCCATCTAATAGCAGGCAAACCAGTTGGTTATTTGTAAAGTCAGCGTGGTGGATATGACTCAGAAATAACCCAAGACAAATCCAGAAAGTGGTCAAAGTGGAATTTGAACTCGCAAGCAAATCCAGCACCCCAAGCACCGTGCCATGCTTCCCCCATTTACAAGGATAATTAAAGTGCATTTGACAAGGATTTTTCTTTTCGGCGTTTTCTCACAAATTTCATATTTAAAGTCCTTAAAAAAACTCTAACAACGATTCTTTGCGTCTTGAAAACACAATTTTGAAGTAAAATATTGTCCGGAGTCTGGCTTTCAATAATGACAACACATTGTTCGCAACTTGCATTCTTATGCTATCAGTGTAGCTGGTATTTTGGCGGTTTTTCTTTACTCGGCGCTCCAGGAAGCAATATCTTCCTCTACATTTGTTCGTTTTACTCTCCATCGCTGTTTTTTTTTTGTTTTCAAGAAAAAGTTACAAACAATGTGACGTCATATGCAGAGGTCACGTGGTATTTTGGCCGCGCTGAATGCGGAAAATATTTTGGCAGAAATCAAAAATATCTTCCTTTTATAATTAAAAATACATTATTGTTAAAAAACTTCCAGGTCATATAAACTTAAAGTTAGGAATATTGTGATTCTGAGAAATCTTCAGCGAAAATAAAAAACAACCAAGCTGGTAACGCAGGGCTTTACTAAAACAATTTGAATAAATTATTTATAATAACCTCTTTCTTATCTCTTTATAATCTTTATAATTAAACAACACCTTGAAGTATGAGGAGAAAGCAATGGGGTGAGAAGCATGGGAAAAAAATTCGGAGTGTGCTACGAATTGAGACATCGGGACAATGTAGGAATAGGGATAATTATGGCAATGGGAAAAAAATGGGTAACGGGAGAGTAAGCCATTGGAAGAAAATTTGTTTAAGGGTGAACCAAGCATGGGAAGAAACTAGGAAGATGGGTAATTGAAGTATAAAAAGTGAATGGGAGAGTGGAAAGTGAAAAAAATTAGTTGACAATTGAACGTGAGTGAGGCATGGGTAGAAGATTGGTGATCTATGAGTAAGGCATGAGAAAAATAGGGTAAAATGAGTGAAGCACGTTATTTTACTTCAGGCTAGACTTTAGAATACCCCGACACTGCCTTTAATGCATGGTGATTCATTCTGCGCATTGCTCGTTCCATAAAAACAAATGCGCAGAATTACATTAACCACAGTGTCGGGGTATTCTAAAGTTGCTCCTGATTTCGTTCCTACCTTTGTTCCACGTCCTTCTTTGTATGAATAAAAACGGGAGCCATCTCTACTGAACGATACCATGAAACTCTTTACAAACTGGTTAGCATTGTATCTCCCTTGAATAGCCACTCCTTTTACTCTGCTCATAGTTTCTAAATCTGCTTGGATATACGGTTTTCGGTCACTTGTCGCAGCTAACCATCCTCCTTTTCGCGATTGTAGACGAGCGGAGTGTGCGCCGTAGTAGTTGCTGTACTTAGAGGAAGCTGTCAATCTATAGTTCACAATACGACCGTCTAACATTCCTAGTGGTGCCATACATGGATCTAAAGAAAACCAAATGTACAAAGCTTATGAAAACGTGCAAGAGCATCTAGTCTAGGAAAACGTTTTTCACTATTTCATCTAACTGATGTTTTAAACGTTTGTCCCCATCTCATTGTATTAGAGCTTTTGTTTGTTCCGAAACTCTTTTTAGTTAGAGATAAAGGGCTCTTAACAAATCTTTTAATATCCCTTATTTAAATCAAATTGGAAGTAATAAATACCTTCATCTGATTTGGATGAGGCTCAGGTCTTTCAGGATTGAAAGTAAGATTTTTCACGTAAGATCTGATATTTAACAATTATTCACCAAAGCGGAAGTGAAAGTGGTGGATATTTGCCGAGCCGCGAAGCAGCGAGTTGAATATCCATCACTTTTACAGACACTGAGGTGAATAATTGTTTTAGTATATACCAAACAAGCTGAATAACAAGTGGATCAAAGAGTAACATTATTTTTTAAATAGACAACATACCGACAACTAATCGGAGAAAAAACGTCGCGTCGTGGGATGCATGCGCGCTCACAAAGTCACATGATACGAAAGTCATGTGATCTATTGAATACGAAGTGAAATGAAAACTTCAAGTTCAATAATTGTCTCTAAATAAATGTTTTGTTCGGGATCAGACATAATATTCAAAGACAAAGTACATTTTAATCCTCAAATCTTTGCCCGGAGGCTTGACAGTAAAGTGCAGCCGTGAGATGTGCCACTTGGATTCAAGTTGCTGCCTGTACTTTTGTGACTGTTGAGATTTTCTTTTCTTTTCCTCCAAAAATGCTAATGTTGAATAGATGTAGGTTACCTCAGTTCATCTGTCGTCTCTTTTGCAGAGATTTTTCAAGAAGTTGTGAAGGGTTTCGTTTGCTTCTGTGAAAATAGGCGGACGTGGCTGGCACAATTGGTAAGATCTCTGCTTTCCAACCACAAGGTCCCGAGTTTGATCCTCGGCATTTTGCCGAAATTCGAATATTTGTGTGACCTTCTTTTCCGCTTAAGCCAACTCAGCTTTCCATCCTTCCTGGGTAGGTAAATGAGTACCAGCGTCTGCTGGGAGCTAACATGCGATGGATTAGTGTCCCGCCAGGGGGAGTCAAAGATTCTCATTCCCTTAACACTACAGAACCGGAGATAATCGCCGGCTCCATGGGCCACTAGGCTCTTATAAGGATTTAGCTGACCATAAGGTATCCCGAAAAGCGGTAAATGATTTTTTGTTGTAAAAATTCCCGTCTCGTTTTTTTGCCGACAAGTAAAACTTTTACAGATACCTGCTAAGTTGCTGAGGGTAAATTTCTCTTGTTGTTGAAACATATCTGTAAAACATTTATTTACATAACAATTTTTGCGCTCGACAGTGTTTGTAAACAAGGCTTTGTATTTTGATTTTTCGCCTTATGAAGTTTAAAAACCTTAAACCATTAAATACTTTAAAACCAAAATTTGTTGCCAGTTTTGTGATTTTTGGTACAACTTCCTCGTTCATTAATCCTTTCAGTCCCATTAGTTATCAGCACCTAACTTCACCCTACATAACTCATTTGCAATAAGATAATGAAGATTAATCAAAACTAACCAAACATTTAAAGATGAAAGTTAAAATTCTCTCAAACATTTTCACTGACAAACATAAGCTCACGTTGGGAGAATTTAACAAAGCAACTGGGACTGAAAGGATTAAAAACAATTCCCCTTCAAAAACCTAAGCGAAACGGGAAGCCATTTTGTTTAACTTTCACGCATCTCGGAGGTGAATAGTGTTGGCTAATCAGCTGCAATTTAGCCATTCAGCAAGCGGGAAAAGTACAATTTACCTGTTTGGTATATATTAATGAGGATTACAGCCATTATTAGTAATTTGTAGAAGACTTAAGGAATACGTCGTCAAACTATTGCAACTGGTAGAAATGCAGGAAAACCAACCGAGCAATTCCTAAGCTTTGATTCTGTTAACAAATGAAGTTTGATGAAGAAGAAAATTAAAATATTTATGTCGCATTTGCCTTCTCTTTTGAGGATAACCTTGTCATACCGCTGTATAACTTATTTGCTTGCAACTTATTTGTACAAATACGGTAGCTTTATTTTTACGTGTAAAATGTAACCAATCAGCCACAGCGTAGCAATAAAAAGTGCATTGAAATTTGCTCTCAATAATTTAGCGGTTTTCATAACTAGCACCACTTCGAGTTTCATGTTAATTAAGCCGCTGTTACAAACTTTCACCTGAAACTTAAGTGCAACAGCAATGCTTACACCGGCCGTGTTGCACCATGTGACATCAAAGCATGAAACTTGCATGACTGACTTGTTTTTCCGGTTGCTGATTGGCTTCCCCGGTGTGACGTCACAAGACCGAGCGAAACCAGTTTCACAAAGTGATGTTACACGGTAAAAGTCTTGTTTTTATCGCAATTTCGATTGTTAAAATTGTTGCAGAAGTAGAAAGCCGTGCTAACTTTCGTGAAACCTGTCTCGCAACGAAAATTCAAAAACGTTTCACGAAACCGACCATGTTACACGGAGCAGCACTTTCTAAAACTTGGTTCGTTGTTACGGAAGTTTCAACGTTTAGCAGCCGCTTTACGCAGCGGAGAAAGACTAGCACAACTAAGATTTGTTTCTGCAGTTTTCTTTCTAGTCAATTATTTACAACTGCACGACAGTAAAAACGCAAATTTTGTACGCAGCAATAAATACTCACCAGCTCGACAGCCATAAAACTCAAGTCTCATAGCAATTTGGCGATGCCATCCTCTTGGCTGAATTTTGATGTAACGGCAAGTGATTGGTGGATTGATTGCGTTCTCCACAATAGCGTTTCTGTCACGGTTACCGGCAAAGTACTAAAAGAAAAGACAAATTTCGATCTCATCAACTAAAAAACAAAAAAACTATTTCAATATAAATGTAAGTTTAAGATTTCCAAATTTTTGAGTGTAAAAATATTTTAAGCTTGTTAAGAATAATAATATGGTTTGTAAAGTTTCTTTTAAAATTAAGGCAGGAGGACAGACAAAATTTGTTTGCATAATTTGGTAGTTTTTCAGTAGGATAACTTCACGTCAAAAAACATGATCAATATTAGAAATAGTTTGTTTGTTTTATTTCTGCTTAGGCCACCAAATGAAAGGCATTTAATTGCATCTTTAAGGGTTCAGTTGAGAAACAAATAATATCTTTCATCTTGAAGGGAACAGAGAGCGATTCAACTTCAGTTTTGTAGCGTACAATGTGGCATGCAACAAAACTAATCGGTGGACATACGCTGAAACAAATTTCTTGCGCGGAATGCTGCATGAAATGTTGCATCGTGTATCACCTCCCCTTAAATCCGCTTTAACAAGAAACACTCAAAGTTTCTCCACTGTACCGTTTACTTTATATTTTAAAAAGTATGTATTTATAAAACAAAATCAGTTTGCCACAAAACAACGCAATTTTTATTTCAGAATCTTAAGATATTGCTCTGTTAGGGTAAATAGTACTTTCAAACAACTCTTAACCTTTTGAGTTGAGCAGTTATTTTAACAAAACGTCTAAAAACTGGCCAATTACAACAGTTTTTATGGGCAAATTCACCAGGCAGCCATTTTAATGGCATTTAAACGTATTAAATTATGGGAATTTTGTATATTTTTCGTTCAGCAGACCTACTTCATAGATTGCAGTATTTCACATTACGTCATGTGTTGGTGTAGACTCAATAAAAGAATTTTGATTATCAATTTTCTTTTGTCTTGTACACCAACATGGCTGCTATGTCTATTGTCTAGTGTCTTATGGGAATGTCTGCAAACCAAGATTCTCAGAGCAAGTCTTCATTATTTTTGATAACTTTTGCAGCTGATTGCTTTTATCTTTCAATGAAATTTACAAAAATTTTAAAGGTGACCTGAAGAGACTCGACAGACTTGGATGTTCATGAAAGGGCAGAATCGCTGTTTGCCTTTAAGGAAAACCAACATTGTCTGTCTAATTCACAATGCAAATCAACTGCTCTTTGTTATTAACGAGATTTAAGGCTTCTAGACTCTTTATGATGAGCTCAACACCAGTTAACAATCAAAATGTTGAACAAAGATTCAAAAATTCTAAAGAAACCAGATCATATAAAGCGCCCTGGCGCTTGCTAAAGCAAAACACGAAAAGGCGGATTTGTCATGAAATTGGCAGTCGTCATCCGTTATAATGACATGCCCTATACAGCTCTTTTTGTTTTAAATTCATTGCTACATTCACTTTTAAACTCTCTCCCCTTCTACTATGTACCAAAATAAAACTCTTATTTGGGGGATGTACTCCTGCCTTAATTTGACTACTACTGACGTTTTGACTAACCAGCCAAGACGAAGATATTTCTGTTAATTGACTACCCTTACCTTGTCCCTATTTCTGTATCTAAAAATGTTCCAGTGTATGTTGTCTTGACTACAATGAACATTGTACCGTGTCACCCAGGAGTCATAATTAGATCTACCCTGAGAAGAAATTTTAGTGACTTTCATAATGCGCCTGAAATCAACTTTGAACCACTGGTAGTGATTTTTATGAAGTGAGACCCAAGCCCCACCATAACGGCCTCCCATTGGCCCTTGATTCAGCCTGGCAAAGTTTGTCGAGAATCGATTGTTCAAAATGGAAGACGCTGTGATCTGGTTTCTCCTGATGCGGTTTTTTTCCATCCCCAAGGCAGCATTACATAACGCAGCTTTAAAGAAACAACAACAACAAATATATAATTACAATAGCAAAAATAATTCATTATCTTATAAGAAGAGATACTGATGTGCATTTTACCATAAAAGTTAAAATTGATGAACTACGTTTCGGTGCAACATGCAACATCATCAGGTTCAAATGCAATTATGTCAAAGTTTACAATCTAAATAGTGAAAACATTCAATGGGGAAAAAAATTTCAATAGCAGAGCTGAACAAAAGAACAATGGTAGGCAACAGGACAAAACTAATGAACGCCGTAGACTACGGAGATTTATTTTTCTGATTTACTAATTTTGTTTTTAAACTTCAAAAGTGATTTGAGAGAAAACAGCAAGTTTTGTTCGTATCTCGACTCTGATTTACAGCACGGAATTCAAACTCGAGTTGTTACAAGAAAATTACTTATTTTTTATTTAAAAATTATTTTATCAGGTTTAAACTATTTTTTTTGCTTGAAAAAGTATGTTTTCTAATTAGTTTCTCACACATTCTCTGTACTGAAGAAAACAAAATGACGCGTGCCATTTGCTAATTTGCATCTTAATGGTAGCCACAGAACTTGAATCTTTCCAGGCGCGTAGGATCTCTGCCAAATATTTTAGCTCTCTGAAATTCTGCATGTTTGTTTTTCTTATCACGATCTTTAAGAAAATCAAAAACATTTTTCACTTCATAAACACTTTAACATGAGATATTTTTACCTTGGCAACCATACAGCTCTGCTCTTAATCCTGGCCAACTGTACCAGGTTATCGGGTGAATCCGTACGTTGATTGCCATAAAAGGTCTGGCGATATACTTTTTGACAATGTAATGCCTATTTGTGTTTCCGGTGAATACCTATGAAGGAGATTTTAACGTATTTGTGTCAAATGACCATTAAGGCATGGGTAAGTTTTCCAGAAGAATTAAGAAACCAGTCTAAGCACAGTTTTAAACAAAAAGCTCAGCAACTATTATTACCAAATTCTACAAGAAACCGTCTCTTTTTAATTATTTTTAAAAGCAAGTCTTTCTTTCTTTTGATTTTCAATGGATATGTAATAATGTCCGGGTCACCTGCCGTGATTAGCTTCGCTATTTGACACCCGACTGTAAACTAATTATTAGAAATGAAGAAATAGAGAATTGTTAATCCTCAACTCACAGATTTAATCTAATTTAATTTAATCTTATTAAATAAGTGGGCGGACGTGGTTGGCGCAGAAGGTAAGATCTCTGCTTTCCAACCGGAAGGTCACCAGTTCGATCCCGGCATTTTGCCGAGATTCGAATATTTGTGTTACCTTCTTTTCCTACTAAGCCAACTCAGCTTTCCATCCTTCTTGGGTAGGTAAATGAGTACCAGCGTCTGCTGGGGGCTAACCTACAATCGATTAGTGTCCCGTCCAGGGGCAGTCAGATTCTCATCCGCTTAACATTACGGAATCCGGAGACAAGCGCCAGCCCTATCGGCCACAAGGCTCGTAAAACAATTTAGCTTATTTAATAAATGATGAGAAACGTTTAAAATGTTAAATTATGGCACTGCTGATTCAGTAATTTGGAAGGAGCTAGAATAAATCAAACTGGAAGATTCATATTAATTCAGTATGTTTTTATATCAATTATAAGCATTAACATACATGATGAAAAAGCTAAACTTTTTAAGAGCCTAACGGTCTCCGGTTTCTGTAAAGCGACCAAAAATCTTTAACTTCACCTGGATGAGACACTTATCCATAGCAGGTTAGCTCCCAGCAGACGCTAGTACTCATTTACCTACTCCAGAAGGATGGAAAGCTGAGTTGGCTCAGGCGGGAAAAACAACACAAATAATTGAATCTCGGCAAACTGCCAGCATCAAACTGGGCAGCTTGTGGTTGGAACGCAGAGATCTGACCAACTGCGCCAACCAAGTCCACCATTAACATATATATTTACACAAAAAAAATTCAAATTTCTAAAACCTTTACTAGTAGCAGCAAACCAGCACTATTGCTAAAAACGTCCATTGGTGCTTTACATGTTTTACTTATGGCGTAGGTAAAGCTCTTGAAGCTAGTGTTAAGCAATATTTTACTCATCTCCTCATTTTTCCATGGATTCATCAATGTGTCTATCGATCTTTTGTTTTACTTATATTTTATTCGATCCCTACATAGTTTATTTTTTAAGTAAAGCATTTATGATAATTCTATATTAAATTTAAATACAAGGTCTTCAAATAAGAACATAAGAACTTTGATTTAGCAGCAATGAGCCAAAAACACCGAATGACTCTATAGCCTGCTGCGTGCCGGCCAATTTATTTTTTTCGGGAGAGAAGCTTAAGGGCGTAGAGACACAATTTCAAGAAGAATATACACGAATCGCATTGCGTTTTTGATTTCGCTGCTTCTTTTAAAAAAATATGACGCAGTGATTTGATTGGTCTATAACTCGATGAGTAGTGATATCCAAAACACGTGGAAAAGTTCACATGACTCTTTTAATTTGGTATTTTAAAACAAAATTATTGTTGAAAGTTGGAGTTCGAGACCCAGCTGAAGACAAACCAAAACGTTCCCGTTAGTTTTATTTTGGTGGATGTTGATGTTCTTCGCGTCTTACCGACTAATTTCGCGGGGCAAGAGTCTAATCAGTTTCAGGTGTTTCTCATGGCGAGCTCATTTACAGGCATTAAAGCAATAATAACGCATCGTTTGTGGTTTATACTTCTCTGATTAGCACAATTTATAGGCATTAAAGCAATGATATCGCATCGTTCCTGGTTTATACTTCTCTGAATAGCACAATTTACAGGCTTTAAAGCAATAATAACGCATCGTTTGTGGTTTATACTTCTCTGAATAGTACAATTTAATTTACAGGCATTAAAGCAATGATAACGCAACGTTTCTGGTTTATACTTCTCTGAATAGCACAATTTATAGGCATTAAAGCAATGATAGCGCATCGTTCGTGGTTTATACTTCTCTGAATAGCACAATTTACAGGCTTTAAAGCAATGATAACGCATCGTTTGTGGTTTATACTTCTCTGAATAGCACAATTTACAGGCATTAAAGCAATAATAACGCATCGTTTGTAGTTTATACGTCTCTGAATAGCACAATTTACAGGCATTAAAGCAATAATAGCGCATCGTTCGTGGTTTATACTTCTCTGAATAGCACAATTCACAGGCATTAAAGCAATGATAACGCATCGTTTGTGGTTGATACTTCTCTGAATAGCACTATTTACAGGCATTAAAGCAATGATAACGCAACGTTTGTGGTTTATACTTCTCTGAATAGCATAACTAAAATGCAGCAGATATGAAAGGTTTTTTCCATAAATTTAGTGCTGTGAAGCTGATCTGCTGATTTTCGGCTTTTTTGAGTCGGCACAAATTGTGTTAAATGACAAGATCTTACGTGCGTTTTAATTAACTCTAGAGTTCCGGCAAATCAGAGCTCCATTTTTCTTTGTCTGCAGTTATTGTAGATGAACTTATGTTATCGAGATGTAAAAAGGTATTGAACTGGGTTTACACAATTGTTGTTACACATCGAATAAATCATGCACATGCTTGTTGTATTCCTACTAAAACCTGTGACATCCTTTGTAATTGATAAACAGCAAACTTTTCGATGTAATGGCGTAAAATGCCGTATTACATGAAAACAAGACACAGCTTTTGATTTTATCTTACCTACTTATTCGTGTTTCAGTTTCAGCTTTTCTGTATGAGCTTTACAATTACTTCTAGTAAAAAAATCACAAGACAGATAGACTTTTAACTTAATTTCGACGATCGCTCATTGGTTTATGTTTGAGCGAATTTGAGAGCGCATCAAAACATCAAAAGAAGGCTGGAATCGAAAAACAGTAGGATCTAGGCAGGCTCTTCGTCCCATTCCTCCCAAGGCCCTTAAGCTTCTCCCCGAAAGAGTTCGTAAGCTACTGTAGAATTACAGAGGCAAGTGACCAAAAATCATTGCATTTTCAAAACGTCATATAACACATACCTTTAGCTTTTTACTCTCCATGTAATTTACAAAGCGATTTCCATCTCGACTATACGACAAGTAATAAGACTTCACCCAGTTATTTCTGTTCCGTATTCCCTGAGTAGCAACTCCCGTGATCTTAGACACCAGGTCCAAGCTAAACTGAAGATACTGACGATGATCCCTACTTTTTGCCATCCAGCCGTAAATACTGTTCAACCGTCCGTACGAGGGGTAGTAAGGCGAGCGGTAGGATGAGGCACTGAGGTGGCCATTGGGAATGCGATGATCCTCTGCACCGAGTGGCATCTCACAAAATTCTGGAGTTTCATATAGACACCAAGATCAGATTAAAAGTTGAATACAAAATAATGTCACTGATGTTTTCTAAGGTTAACTTTGAATACCGTGTAAATTCTTTTGACTGAATTAAACTGAGAAATTAAACTGTGGCTTAACTCCAGTTTTGATCACATTAATGTAAATGAGCTCACATACACTCTGCAAATATCGCGTACTTAGTCCCAAAAATTGTTCCTGTTTCTATGGAGGTCGGGATGGATAATCACATAAATAGGTTAACTCTCCAGGGGTGGTGGAACATGAAAATCCCAAGTGGGAGGGTGGGGTGCCACTTCTGCTTATTTTTTTCAAAAAAATTCGTGTCACATACACTTTAAAATTTTGTTACCCCGCACGTCACCCACCCCCGACCCGTTTCTCTCATGCCTATTTCCTACTTTCGCCAATTTGTCAGACACTTCAGCTTTTTTCTTTAAATCAGGTGATAACAACCCACTTTTTGCAAGGCCGCTAATGTTCGTATATAAAGAAAGGTTTCAGTTATTATAATAACAATAATAATAATAACAATAATAACATTAACAACAACAACAACGATAATAACAATAACAACAATAATAACAATAATAACGATAACGATATAACATTAATAACAATAATAACAATAACAACGACAATAACAATAACGATAAAAACAATAATAATAATAACAATAACAATGCTAAGAAGAAATCAAAATCATATTCACTGGAAAAATCGTAAAATTTACAGACCATGTAAATTTTATAAAAACCATGTTTTTTCCATGTCAATTTAATGGAAATTTAAATTTACATACAAAATGTACATTTACATGGAATTGCCTTATCAGTGAATTAAATGTAAATTTGACGTTTTGAACCCTGAATAACAATGAAAATTACATGTAAATCTTACACATGTCATATGAAAACCGTGTAAATCATAAAATTGAACCATGTAAATTTAACAGGTACATGATGCAAGAACCATGTAAATATTATGTAAATTCCCAAAAAACACACAAATTAAATGTAAATATTGTGATGCAACCATGTAAATAATGTATAAATTTCAGAGCAGTTCATGTAAATGTTACTCTAAAACAATGTAAATGATATGTAAATAATAGGATTCAACCATGTAAATAATGTGTAAATTT
>JAOTRI020123048.1:0-11988 GCA_028564885.2 Zoanthus sanctaehelenae
AAATGGCCGAGAGGTCTAATTGGTTTAGTATAAACCTATTATCGGTTGTACAGATTAAACTATTGATGAAATCCTCTTATATTAATTGTAGCGGGGCTCATTATCACCTTTTATCTACAAGTAGATTGTGTATTTATTTACACCGACAGTGCTAATACCATGCTTAAGACATGTCCTTTATCTTAATGATAAATGACTTCAAATCACTAAAAGGAGATGCGAGTACCAGACGAACTAAGCTAGTGCAATAATCACTATCCTTTTGGATATTAGGGCAGCATTTGAATTGAATTGACATCTGCTCGAAATCATTTAATTCCGAAGAACTAGGAGAGAGTTCTAAACGAAAAGCTATATGCTCAGGAAAGGGATGGATCAAGCATTATTCAAACTGCATTGAATTGGATCATTAGCTAGTTTTCATATTCCATGCGCTTTTTAACTGTGGTGTGCTTTTCCCACACAATTGATAATCTTGGCAACCATAATATGGCTTATCCCACCCTGCTAGAATTTGGAAACTTATCAGTGGATTCGCCTGTTTAGCCACAGCCACGAAGCAAATTTAAAGGTTGTTGTCTGGTTTTGTATTATTCAAATGTGCGCAGCTTTGCAGCGGATATTGGAAGTGTAGATTCCTGCTCAGGCCGTTAATTAAGGTTGTATCACACAGGGAGCCGAAGCCTGCTGCTGAATTTATGGAGGATCTGAGGCTCCTTCCATTTCCCAAAGTACATCGCTGCTGCACAAGTTGTTGCTGGTCGTGATGAAAAAATTGGTGGAAGGCGCATGCTGATCGATTTCCTAAATGGTCGTCAGCCGTGAAGAAAGTGCTTCTAGTACAGAAATCTTCTGCTGCTGAGAGGCTTTTGAGTATCCTGGCAGCATCCTTCAATAACTAGTAAAGCAACACACCAAGGGTTCATTAACGTCTTTTACATCTCTTTACTTGACGTTAATGAACCCTTGAACACACTTATTGATCATATGCAAACGTGTGTTATCCATCAGTGTAACGAGCTTTAAAAGTTTTTATAAACCCTAAAGCTTTGTATAAATCGTTATTTTTATTCATTAGATTAATAGATGTAAAAACGCTTTCTTTTTGCTTGGCTGCACGGTATTGTTTATCTGATCCAAGAGATTGATTAGAAAAAAGCGGCTAATAGACCGAATTCATAAATATGGCGGCCTCGCGGATTCAGACTGGGGCGAACATGGGATCGAGGCGTTTTAGGACGCTTTCAATTACCTGTGTTCTAAAATTCCTCGATGTCACGTTCGCCCCAGTCTTAATCCGCGTGGCCGCCGTATTTATGAATTCGGTTCATAATCCGCTGAAATTGTTAGTTGAAGGCGGCCGTTATAACTATACTACCAAGGCCGTAGCCAGGTAGAGAGTATAACCGAGGCGCGAAAGACCTGTCGACGGCGGGAGAACGACCACCGAAGGCGGAAATTTTTAGGTGGTCCAGGAGCAATTTTGAAATTCAGCCTCTCGGAAATGCAATTTCGTAAACAGTTTTAAGTAAAATTTTAAAATTGTAAAAGCTTTTACCGTGGCGAGTGCTTCGGTTCGCCTCATACTGGTTAGGGCCCCGTGAGGCCAGAAGTCAAAACTTAAAAGGTTTGTAGCTTTTCTATCTGGAAAACGAGTTTTCGCACAAACTGTGCAGTGAAATGTTTTGTCTCTTAGTCTTCATGTATTTTAAAAAACATTTTTATTTGAAGACGTGAGTCTAAAAATAGCAAACATTTACAAATATCTTCTTTCTATTCTTCTTTGATTCTTAGCGTTAACGCTGATACTTCTTCTTCTTCTCCCTCTGAGCGAGGATTCTTATGAGTAAGTGAAAGTCTTTTCTTTACAGTTTCAGCTCGGTGAGAGCCCTAAATAACATATCATTTTAAATATCTCAATAAAGTTAAAACAAACATTAATTGTTCATGTGTATGTTGATTTCGTCTTTCGATTTCATATTGTTTTTTTAAAAACCACAATCACATAGGATGGTCTGCTTGTCGTTACTGAAATAAAAGTGTGACGTCACAAAAATTGAAAATTGTGAATTTCTGGGATTTGTCAAAATTATCCGCGACATCAAGACTAAAATGTATCCTTGCAAAAATTCAGAATGTTGGTACAAATTTTCGGTGAGATATTACCAAAGATATGCTCCAATGACTCCATACAAATCCTTCTGAAAATGTGGTAATAAATATGTAAATTCTACACCGTAAAAGAGAAATACTTACTGACGTTTCGGACGTTAGTCCTTCGTCGGAGTAAAGGGAAAGTAAGTATTTCTCTTTTACGTTGTAGAATTTACATTTTTATTACCAAATTGTTTCTTTAGAAACACCGACGGAGCACTAACTAGCTTACCGCTAGTTATTTTTCCCTTCTGAAAATGGTCTGGCTCTGTTGACCACTGGTCCAAAGTATAAAAGGAGCCACAACGCACAAATAACTCATTTATCGTCTTTAGGAAAAAAATATTGCTTAAGACTATACTAAAGCAGAATCGAGAAATGCAATGTAAATATTCAAAATTGGGACGACGATTATCAAATAGATCAAAATAGATACGGATTACTTGCAAAGACGATTGTTGTTTAAAATGACTAAATTACCTCAGAAAATTCAGTATACGTTAAACAACAAGATATCTGTTGTAACAAGTGACGATTTGCGAGTGGAGAATCAATTTGTTTAGAAAAGTTTTATTTGTATACAAAATGTTGTGTTGTCTTTGACGATTTTAAAATTAAAACGAAATGGCCGAATTTACATGGAAACATCGTTTCTTCAATTATTTTGTACTTAGTAGTAAGCTAAAAGCTCTCTAGTGAACGTTTAAAAACTTCAACACAATGACAAGACATTATCCCAACCTTATGCTTCATTTTCGCCCAGTGATCCGAGTTTCCTACTTGATTTTTCTTGACAGCAGATTCTTCATGGGCCCAGTGCGAGAGACTGCATGTAAACAAAACATACGACGGCTGCATTCATATTTACATTGAAAACAACGCTTAAACTCACAGCTTTATTGTATTGACAATACTCACTAACACAATCTACCAGTGTTGTCTCTAAAGAGCTGAATATCGGTCATGTCTAAACCACACTAAGGTTTTCAGCTCCGTTTCTAAATGGTTTCAAATGTTTGCATCACTGACGACGACCCCAAACAATTAAATGAGTATTGTTCATATCGATTGCTTTATATTAACTTTTTTATTATGTCTTTTAACGGAAGTATTAAATATGCAAATTGTTTTAAATTAACCTATTTGAAAGCACAGATGACTTTTAAAAGAAAACTGATAATTTAAAAAAAAACACGACGGAACTGAGGAAGCTAGAAGAGTTTTCAAAAACAATATGAATATGGTGTTAAGACACCTAGTTTATGCGTAAAACAATTCGATGTTTTTTCAGTATCAATTCTTGATACTATCAGTATCATATTAGCAGCCCTTGGAAAGGCTAAATCACTGTGACTGCAAATTTAGCCTTTGGGCCGCTTTGTAAAATAACAAAACAAAATTATTAGAAGATATATGTATAAACACAAAACAAAGTAGTCTATAGACTATAGTTGTAAAGGTTCCAGTCTAAGAATTAATTTACAGAAGGTATTATCGGCGTTCAAATCCGGGAGTCGAAAATAAATTGTGGAACATTAACTTTTAAGGCCAATCTCTACGTACCCTATGCCATGGGCGTTTTTTCGCTACTTTTAGTGACATTTTTGATGATATCTCCGTCATTACTTTGAAAATCGAAAGAAAACGATCATTACCTTACAGATTGAGAAAAAAGGAAGCCTATTAAATATTTTCAGACTTTCGGATCCCGGGTTTCGGATGAGATTTATGAGATGAAATGTAGTTTTTTTTAAGGGAAATTTTAATTTGGGTGAATTTCAGTGAATGTTAAAAATTAATTTTGAAGTTAATATTTGATAGAAAATCGTCAAACCGTCCTCTAACAAAGTTGGACCTTCGCATGGTCTGGAGGAACGGTTTGGCGGTCATCCCCAAATTCTTCACACTCAAATAGTTCTCTCAACTTATTCACTCTCCACCAAAATTTAGAGTAGAGAGTGGCCTTAAATAAAAGAAAAACAAATGATATGAAGAAACGATCCTCAGAAGCTCATATATCAAAAAGGTTAGAGTTAGAGACGTAGGAAGTAGGAAAATACCCCCGGTGAATAGAAAACCGGTAGAAAACCAAAGAGACAACGAGTAGAGAACGAGTAGAAAATGAGTAGAAAATGAGTAGAAAATCACCCTCCCAGGTGCTATTGCTACTGTTTCTCTTTTTAACACAACATATTGTAATTACTGCGAGAACGCTTCATCTGTGACCTGCGTCCTTTAATTTTCAAGCGTCCTCTTTTTACTTTTTCATGTCTAGCGTAGCGTAGCATCCGGCATCCTGTTTTTAGAACCCGCAATGGCCACCACCACACACGCACAGCGATCATTAAATAACAGCGGTTTCAGCCCATCAAAATATGGCTTATTCTAAAATGGCGGATTTATTTCGTTGTGTCATGGGTCCTCAACTGTACAGAATCTATTTCTATAACGATCGTAATCAGGTGTATCAAACTATTTTGTGACTCTATTTAATGAACTATACAATATAATCAATGAAATCTATTTTTTTCTTCATCTTACGCAACTTTGTAACCATGTTAATTTTTTTATAGTATTGTCATGTTTTTTAGTTCTAATATTTAATATATTTATTTCAATCTCTCTAAGATACAAAGTAGAGCTTATGAGCCAGGAGCAATGGAATTATGTGGTGGAGGTATAATCAGAGCGGTAAGTTTACAGACAGTGGAAAACTGCACCCTCTTTTCTGGACGTTTTCCGAAGCTCTGTAAATAAATGGTAATTATTCCTTTTTAGTTTTTTAAATCCTTATCTCTCTGCAGATCTCCTACGCATGGTCGATATGTTACTACACATCACCAGCTCTTGTACTTTATTTTTTCAAAAAAGGTTTGTACAGACTGTATTGCAGTTGTTTATAACGTTATAAAACTACTTTCGTTTTCGCTTTTATTTAATTCACCGGAAAATATCCCACCACACAATACAATACAATATAAAAAAAATATTGTATTATACAATACAATAAACTTTATTTCAACTCGAATTTGAAATAGCAAAAAAAATTCTAATATCTCTGAGAAAATTAATTAGTAGTTAATTTAGTAAAAATCTATATAATAAATTATTATATATATACAGATATACATTATTATGTGAAAAGGTGTGGAAGCACACAGAGAACACACACATATATATACTTATAATAGAATACATATTAACAAATATAGTTAGATAATAATAAAAAGGTTAAAATATTAAATATATATATATATATACATATACATATATAGACTATACTAAATTCAAGACACGGGTTTCATTTGATTCCGTTTTAATCAGACAGAGCTGTTTCGTACAGTGACCTGCATTCGTCAGTGATATACAAATTATAGTTTCTAAAACAGAATACTCAGAGACTAATAAAATAAAGTTATAAAATTATAAAATATTTACTAATAACAAAATGTACAGCAGTCTGCAGAAAAGCCAAGGCCCCTAATGGCTAATTTAAAAGCTTTAATAGTTGGTGATGTCCTAACAGAATCACTAATGGAATTCCAGTGTTTGCTAGCATAATAATTTAAAGAGTGTAGACCATATTTTGTAGTTCTAACTCTGGGGATAGTAAGACAATCCTGGTCCCTTAAATTTATACTACTGCAATTAGACCTTAAAGTAAGAGTGTCACTAATGTACTCAGGAGCATTTAACCATGAATGGCTTTTCCACACCAGATAAATTTTAGCCAATTCTATCAGTTCCGTAGATCCTATGAATTAAATGATAACAAATTCAAGTTAATTAAGTTTCAAGTTTATTGAGAAACATTAAAACATACGTACAAGACATGGATGTTGACCAGTACATAGTATGTGGGAATGGTATCAACCAAATTGGCAAATGTCTAGTAAACAATTTTCCAGAGACAGCAGAATTCTTAATGATGTACTATCAGTAATTGTAATTATAGTTAAGAATTGAAGTCATTGATATAAATTTTTTTTTGTCGCTCGACCACTTTAAGAAAAACAGACCAGTCAAGTTTGACACACACATTAAATTGTAGTCTCATTCACTTATTCTTCATTTCCTATTTTTCACATATTTTATAATCAATCCTGTTTTATTTCTGTTCCCAGTCTCAAAAAGTCAATAAATTTGACCTAGATTACACACTAAGCATATTTCAAAGAAAGTGGACAATGAAAATGCTAATATTTTTGAAGCACTTACAGAAGCTTCTCACCCTGGGCTACTGTACAAATGGTCTGTAACTGTTTGTTGGCATGGCCATTTTCAATCTAACTTATACATTTTTCATTGTTCGAAAACAAGATAATTAAAAGCATTTATCACATTAAGACTTTTTTGAATAGTGTATTAGTGTTCTAAATAATTACAATATTCTAATTTGACATGATGACATTTGCAACTATTGCTTTTTATGGTGAACGTGGCAGATGTTTTAAAGTTTCAAAGTATCATAGAAGATTGTACAGGGTTTAACAAAAGATTAATCTTTTTCACAGTTAGCTTTAAGAGCTTATGATACTCATAAATAGTTTGCAGCAATCCTTTAATTTTTCTTAATAAGAATCATTTTTAATGGACTGTATTCCAGATTGAATGTAAATATTATCATTTCATTATCCTCTACTAGGAATGCTTAGCTCATCAGGTATGCTGTATATATCAAAACTAGTTGGGACTGGCCTTGTCATTCTTATTGGAGCATTCTGGATGAGATGTAAGAGTGTTATAAATTTTAGAATTTTAAATATGTTCTTTATTTCTTTTGTCTGATATACAAAAGCCAAAGCTTTTAATTTGTTAAACCAGCATTTGTACATTTAATTTTCTAATCATTATAATAAGCAATATGCTTGCATGTATGTACGTATGTAAAATGTATTACCTATGTATGTATGTATGTATGTATGTATGTATGTATTTCCTAACCCTCCACCTACTACCCCACTCACTCCCCACCCACCCACTGACCACTTTCTACCTACTTCTACAACCACTTTCTACTTACCTCTTTCTATTTTTATTTTTTCCTCAATTTTTTTTCCTTTTTTCCTTTTTTTGTCTTTTTGTTCTTACCATACAATATGATACTTCAACACTATTTTCCTTTTCCTTTTTTTATTCTGGAATACCCCAAGATTTGAACTACTGACTTTTGGATTTGTCTGCAACTGTAGTCCTGCTTCATCCCCACTTGACCACGCAAGCAACCATTGCGAGCATACCATTTTTTCTAGGTATCACTAGTTATTGCTCTGAGACTGATGTAAATTATGAGAAAAATAAACTGGTTTTAAAAAAAAATTACTGGTTTTAAAAAAATAAACTGGTTTGAAAAAATAAACTGGTTTAAAAAAATTGAACCAAAAAAGTTTTGAACCACAACATGTATATTATTATAGCTGTTGTTTTGAGGGTGAAATTTGTTGTCGATATTAATTAGTTGAAACAAGATATTTTATAATTGAGTACAAACTATATCTAGTCTGGGGTGATTGTTTCTTCTCCATAGAGTTTGAAAAAAGAACAATTGCTAAGAAAAATGAAAAATGAATTGCTACTCGTATAATTGTATTAAATTATTTCTTGGCAACTCTTATTGGAAATTTTAAAATTGAGTAATCTGCTTATACTAAAACCTGGTCACGTGCACACGCAATCCCCACAGGAAAATGAATGCTTCTTTCCACGTACCTTGCAGTACGAGCAAGTGATCTGTCTCTATCTACAAGTCACTTGCCTCATTGGACCATACTTTCCAGATTTTAAAATAGTAATTTTTGTAGCAATAAAACTGACTGAAGTTTTTTGGTAGAATCAGCTAGCTGTTACATAATTACTACAAACATGTATTCTTATTTGTTAACAAATTTATGTTATAAGAGTTTTGTGTATATCACTTTATTTGTTAGTGAGAATGAGATATAATGGAATTAGAAGAGATTTACACAAAATGTGCCAACTGATGGCAGTAACAGAAATCTCTTTTCATACAATAACTCAGATGATTTCCCAATATAGTTTAATGAAAGTTATTTTTCTCACAGGTTATGGAAGATTTATGAATCATGACTATCGAACATTTCTGGCCATCTTGGAAAAAACAAAAACACAGAATTATCCTGCAAACAAGGTAATCTTGTTTTAGAGATTTCAGTCAGTTAGTTTACATTTTAGTTTGACCATCTTGAAAAGTGTTCAATAATAATATATTAATGAGTATTTTTAATGAGCTATATAAAAAAATATATAATACACTTATCTCTTATATGATACACTTACAGTGTAACTATTATAATGCACTTATCTATTATATAATACACATACACTGTATCTATTATATGATACACTTATCTATTATATAAAACACTTAACAATATATAATACAATTATCTTATTAACCTTATAATAAAAATAATTGAAAATTATTATACACAGATTTTGTTTACGAGGTTTACAGATTTTGGTTTTCATATTTTTAGTTGTTTAATGTGTCACCTATTATTTTCATTAGGAAATGTGTGTGAAATATTTCAATCCTCTTTTAAAAGATACTCATTCTTTTAGGTAGTTCAGATAATTTAAGATTTACTTTCTGTATGTACATTAATATGATAGTTCTAAAATAATTAACAGATTTCATGTGATTTTTATACAGCAGTTGTTCTAGTTTTCTTGTTAATCAGATAATTGTGTTATAGCTAATAACAGTTCACACAGGGAACATTGTATAATATAAAAATAAAAACCTCGCCCTGCTTGCTCTGTTCAGTTATAGAGACATGAGTGAATTTTAGACTCACAAAAACAGTGCTGTGTGAAAATCAAGCCAGAGGCAAGTTTTTCTCTCATTTCTTGAGTGAACTTAAGTCAAAGGTGGTTGTATAACTGAACAGAGCAAGCAGGGTGAGTTTTTTAATTCCATTTATAAAAGAAGCTAATGCTAGAGGTGAGACAAAACAAGATAAAACCACACTGTGGTTTGATTGGGAATTAAAACAATGCTGCACAGCCAATCAGAGAGCACGTGATATCAACTTTATTTTAAATTGGTGTAGAGAAAGTAATAAAGCCAAAATATTGGTAACCTCTGAGATGCCATGGGCAGTGGATCTGGGGGAGCCAGAGGATACTGCCCCCCACCAATAAACAAATAAATGCTTTAACGTCAATTGTGAAGGAAGCGGTTGCCCATTCTTCCTAGCCAGAGGCTAATGTTTAATCACTCGACAGATCAGATCTTGTCGTGAAAATCAACTTTGCTGAGGGAGGAAAACTGGAGTACCAGGAGAAAAACTCTCGGATTCAGATTGAGATGGACAATTCTCAGCCCACGTGCCGAGCCCAGAAATTGGTCCCAGGTCATAGAGGTGGAAGCTACGAATGATGGCCACTATGCCAACCTGACGCCCCAATAATTTAGTTGGAAGGGTTAGATCTCCAATATGGGGTAATATTGAACATTTATAATTTCCATTATGCCTCCCGTCCCCCCCCCCCCAATATTTTTTGCTTTCATTGCCCATATACGCTGAAAGAAAATCAATTCTCGGATAAGGACGTTAAACCATAGGTCTAGCCTCTCGATCACTCTGTCGAGGGACTTAAAAGAACCTACACACTTCTCAAAAAGAGCAGGGTGGTGATCCGGGAGTTGTGGTCTGTTTCTTCCATTGAGGGTACTTATTATCGGCTGCCAAGTTGCACGTTAGCATGTGAGCTGCTTCAGCGGACATTCTAAGACCCTTAACTTACTGAAGTTTCAATTGTATATGCTTGTTAACAGATTCTGAAGAGCCTTGGGGGGAGAACTTGTATATGTATTGTATTAATTTAATGTAACTTTTGGAAAAGTTAAAAATAATTTATATTTACTTTTTACTGTTGTTTAATACTAATTTTTGGCCTTTAATAGAAAAAATTAGCAATGTATGATTTTGATTTTCGTGCTTGGCCAGTTGACTACCAGTGGGGAGAGCTAGATGAAAGGTTTGTAAAACATGGCTTGTAAGTATTTTTTGCTTTTTATTTTTAATTATTAACTCTCAGTCAGTCATTGCTTTTGGAGTGAATTGATTTTCCAAAATTTTGTAATCTTTGATCAACCTACTGCCATAAAGTGTTTCATTGTAATTGTTTCATGTTTGACAGTGCTATTAGTTCTGGAATAAAATTAAGCTACAACTGAGTGTTTCAACTGTTCTCATGTATCAGTTTTTGTTAAATTTTGGTTGAGATGACAGATTTCAACTGTTAATTATAAATTATTGGTTGCAAACTTGAACATTTTTCATTTTATGGAAAATTACTTAAATTATTACATTTTTCATTTGTTGTTGTTGAATGTTTATTAATTTGATCTCTTATTATTTCTTACAGTAAAGAAGAGTTAGAAGTTAAAGACACACCAGTCCCTCGGCAAAGGAGTTTCCTAACTTCACTTAGAACCATGCCATGTGATATTTTAAGGTAATATCTGTTTAAAATGATAAATTGCTCCTGTACATTCACAGTATATTTTAATGTATTTAATGTATATATCAGGTAATTTTACATTGTGTATAAAATGACCTTACCCTGATAATGGTGATTGCAAAAAATAAATTACCATCATGATATTGTCAGTATAAATGTTGCTAATTACCATCATGATATTGTTTTAATTATGTACATTGCGTTAAAAGCAGAATTTAGTTGTGAGAGTCTGGCATGGTCCTGTATAGATTTATATAAAAAATAAAGATTATATTTTTCTTCATGAGTATACATTAAGGTGAAACAATAATTAAATGATATAAATAATGAGAAGATACTCAGAAAAAATCTGAGCCCCAGATGGGATTGGAACCCATGTTCTAGTCAGATGCTCTGCCAACTGAGCTACTGGAGACTCTATGGTGAGCAGGGGTCGATATTTTGGGTCTAGACTGGAACCGCATCGCGTGGCCACACAGTCTAGTAATAACTGACGCACATGAACTCACTAACAGCATCACGCTGTCACATTAATGCATATCAAGATGCGGCCAACCAACCTCCTACATGAGTATATATTAAGGTAAAACAATAATTAAATGATGTAAACTAAACAAGAAGATACTCGGAAAAAAATCCGAGCCCCAGATGGCATTTGAACCCATGACCCTCTGTGTTCTAGTTGGATGCTCTACCAATTGAGCTACTGGAGACTCTTTCTTGTAGTACGTATATACAAAGTAGCTTGATCTTTATCGTTTTAGTCAGCGTTAATAAAAGTTTCTGATAACTACTAATACTTTAAAAAATGTTTTATCCAAGCTACTTTGTAGGTCATAAAATTGCTCGGCCAATCATTTATCCAGGCTCTACTCAACTGCTGCAGAGTGGAATGGGTGAGTGATAAAATATCAATGCTGTGTATGTAGGAAAGAATCTTGAGGATGAGTTTTAACAGCCATTCTTTTTTACTGTACTGTTGCTAATAAAATTCTCTGGTTCCCACTGAAGACAGCTATAAGTCATTTAATAGTAAAAAGATTATAATTTTATGGGATGTGACTAGAAGAATAAACATCAAGTAAAATTAATAATATGTAGATAGCCAGTGGGTCGTACTAAAGACCCGTTTAATCCAATCAAACATGTTGATCAAACATCATCAAACATTGTTGGACAGTGTTTGATCAGTGTTTGATATTCAAGTGTTCAAACAAATCCAACAATGTTGGATCTTGGTACCAGGCCCATGAATTCTTTTTACAAAATTACGTATTTTTGATCATGCGAGCATAAATGTTGGACGATGTTTGATGAAAAGTTTGAACAAAGTCAAACTTCATC
>JAOTRI020123059.1:0-11987 GCA_028564885.2 Zoanthus sanctaehelenae
CTGGTGGGGGGTCGGGGGGGGGGCGATTCACTCAAAAATTTAAGGAAAATTTGGAATATTTTAAAATCCACCGGAATGGCGAAGTTGTTACTGCTAATTTAAAACACCACTGAAGTTATTTGCTAGATCAAGTACTATAATTAGAAATTAGACAATCTTTTTTTTGTTAGTTTTGTTTACGCTAAGCCGCAAGCGGTTTTCGGTCTCCTGCAGTCACAGTGAACGTTGTAATTTGGAGGAGTTGGTGAGATCATTGACCTAAACGCTCCAATCACCTGCGGCTGTAGTATTTAACAAAAAAATGAAAATATCGAATTTAAATTCCTGCATGTTAAGATAAATGTTTTTCTTGTTTTCCCCTCAGCTTGTAGATGGCTGATACCCAACTGTGTAATGTGCTTGGATGCTACGTGGTGTAAGCGATGTGACGACGGATATTTAGCGTTGGAGAGCTTATATGGAATGGAATGCGTCCCAGAATGTCCAGCGGGTTATTATGGAGATGTTTTAGACTCCCACAGGAGAGTTTGTATCAAAACACTGGGTAGGCCGCAAAGAATTTGTCTGTATCCCAATTATCGTAATTGTCACTCTCATTGTCACTGTCATTGTCACTGTCATGTCACTGCCACTGTCACTGTCATGGTCATTGTCATTGTCACTGCCACTGCCACTGTCATTGTCACTGTCACTGTTACTGTCACTGTTACTGTCACTGTTATTGCCATTGTCTTTGTCATTGTCATTGTCACTGTCATTGTCACTGCTACTGCCACTGCTACTGCCACTGCCACTGTCACTGTCATTGTCATTGTCATTGTCATTGTCACTGCCACTGCCACTGTCACTGTCACTGTCACTGTCACTGTCACTGTCACTGTCACTGTCACTGTCACTGTCACTGTCACTGTCACTGTCATTGTCATTGTCATTGTCATTGTCACTGTCATTGTCATTGTCACTGTCATTGTCATTTTTATTGTCATCTTCATCGTTACGGTCGTTGTCCAGTATCAATGCAACTGCTATTGCCATATTTTGCCATTGTCATTTTCACTGTTATTACCATTGTGCTGCCGTTGCTGTTATTGCTATTTTTATCGTTATTGTTATTTATCTAATAAGTTTTAAAATAACTCAAAAGAGTGTAAAACTATCTACAACTGCGCCGAATGTTCAGAGAGGTGGCTTGCTCGAGAATCTTACAAATGTGATCGCTGTCAAGCGGGTTATCACCTGTTTGCTGCTGAACTGGGAGGCAAGACTTCCTGTCTGGAGGAATGTCCAGAAGGGTACCAACAACATGACAGAAGATGTAAAAAAGGTATATCTAAAGTTCCTATAATGTAAAACAAATAGAAATTTTATCAGCCAACTTAAGGTAATAGACACCTTATGATGCCCCGATTCCGAGTACGGGTACATTGAGATTTACCAGTACCCGTAGCCATACAAATTAAAACTCTCGTAAAGGCCAATGGCTACTTTGGAAAAACATGTAGATTTTACACGAAAAGCTTCATGATGTCATCATTTAATGCTGGAATTCAAATTGACGTTAGCCGTACCCGGCGACGAAAATTGAGGTATCTTAAGATCTCTAATAGCTCTTCTTAGGTGGCTGCAAAATGCCCCAAAACACTTATAAGTTTTGATACCAGTCTACCCTATTACATTTAAGTTGAGGCATATTTCTATGTACGTACAAAATGGTGATAGCAAAAGTATCAATTCGATTCCAAAGTTTTTTCATGATTTAACTAATTAGTTTAAAATATTAAAAATCACTTCAATCGTCGCAATGGCTGAACAAAACTAAGGAAGCTGATAACTATCATTGTTTTCTCCGTCCTTCGGAATCTTTCTGCTCATGCGCACCGGAGGAAGTGCTTCTTGGTTGGTCGATTGTTGCGCCAAGCTTTATTTTAGTGATTTTTATTGGTTAAATTTGTATTTGGCAATTATTTTAAAAACGCCTGACTAGATACGGGGAGACGTGGATTCGAGTCCTAGTCGGAGCATTTGACTGTTTTTTTCCCGAAGAGTATGGCGAAAATAAATATTGAAGTTGCTAAGGCAACACTAAGTAATGCTGCTTTATTAAAACTTGTTTTTATATATCATCTGCTACTGCACATACAGTGCATATAGTTAAATGTGACGTCACTATAGACCGAAACCAAAGCTAATCTATGCGATGGGTTAGGGTCCAATTCAGGAAACATTTCGTTTTGCTTTCAGGATTTGAGCTTAATTTAGCACAACATTCAGTCCTCATTAAATGAAAAATTGATTCACCAATCATTAAATTTTCGTGGCCAGGTCCTTCTTTTTTGCACTCGGCCGAGAGAAGCGTAGGTTGTACTGTATGAATGTTGAACTGGTTTTGTGAACTGTACACTGTTATTTTTAGGGAGTTGAAAAAGGTTATTTCTACAAATTTTTACCGTTTTTTGTTTCATAACTACATACTTCCAGTATACTTTCTTGCTTAACTTATTTCCAGATTTTCAATTCTAAGCATTTTGAGTTCTCATACGCTTACACGCGGCATACATTTTACACTCACACACACGTACACATACAATGCTAACGCTAACGGTTTCACTTCTCTCTCTCTTCAGTGGAATATACTGTCAACAATTTTTAAATAGCATCACATTTTACACCGCTAAAATCAACCTTTGAATTTTTCTACACAACAGTTGGCTGCGCGGATTTCTTCTGCACAACGTGTGAAGACGGCTGGACTCTGCAACACCTTGGCGACAGTCAAGACCTTACCACATGTGTTCGCCAGTGTCCACAGGGATACTTCAAGCAAGTAGACCACGTCACAGAAGGCACTGTTTGTGACAGTAAGCGTTTATGATAGGGACTATGAAGACAAGATCAGTACAAGATTTAACAAAGTGCATTAATAAGTAATTAAGAATTTGAAAACAGAAAATTGAATCGGTCTTACCTGGACAAAAAATATAACAAAAATGTCCTTCAGTTTATGAAATATTCAAACTTAAAAGTGTGAGTGTGTGTTTATGCTAGCTTGTAGAATTTTTTCTATACACAAGTTAAAAAATGTGTGAGAAACCTGTCAAACTATGTATTTCCCGTTTGGAGGGGTTGGGGTTTATTTGGGCCGGTGCATGAGGTATGACTAAACTTTTTTACATTTGTTCACAGAATGCCAACTCCATTGCCGTAGTTGTCGGAATTTATTAAATTGTGATGAGTGTGAGAAGGGATATGTCCTCCTGAACGAAGAGATCGCCACGCGTTGTGTAGAGAACTGTCCTCCTGATTATCGGCTTGTGAAGAAATCGTCCCGCAACCCGGCATTTTGTGCTTTAGGTATCTCTTCCAAGTTCTTTTAAATATTCTTTCACTCTCTACTTCTTTCTATATCTCCATCATTGTCAATATAAATCTGCTGCCTTTTCTCATTTTTGTTCCTTTTTCTTTTGTCCCTTTCCTCCCTTTTCTTCCTCAGTTTTATCTTCTATTTCTTTTTTCCAGTTTTCTCCCTTTTATTTCTTTTCTCCGTCTTCTTCCTTTTCTACCATTTCTCCAGTTTTTACTCAGTTTGGAATCCATTTATTTTATTTTTCCCTTTCTCACTTTTTTTCTTTTTCTAACGTTCTTCCCTTTTCTTTCTGCGCAAATGTTCTCAACATTCTTTGGAACCAGAATTAATGCCAGAAGAAAGTAGTAATGGTAAACTCATTAGCATCTTTGTATTACTAATTTTTAGGTTGAGGAAAGACTGGCTGAGAAGGGTTCGCAGTAGGACAACTTTAGCAATAAGCTATGTAAATTATGCACCTTTTTTGGTGTAGAATTCACTTAGTTATTTATTACTAACATGTAGCTTTTTAAGAAACACCGACGCAGCACACACGAGTTTACCACTAGTTAGTTTTTCTAGCGGTAGGAAAATATTTATGGTATAATAAAGAATAATCGACTCAGGAAAACGTGTGACAGATGGAGTAACAAGGATTCGAACTAAGGCCAATAGTATTACTCCAGAAAATTATTCTTAATCTTCTTTAATATATTTTCTGTATTGATTATTTCTCTCCAGTTTTTGCTGTTACTCCTTATGCAACATTATACTCCATACTGTAATTATTTATTTATTAAAAAACATTTGTAACTTAACAAATATCTTATAATGTTTTACCAGACAGGGAAGGCTGTTTAGATGATCGATGCCTAAAATGTAAAGAAGGATTCTTTCATATCAAAAATTATGGAATATCTCAGTGCCGTGAAGATTGCCCAGAAGGTTATTTCAAAAACGTTTTTTACGATGTCAGATTGTTTGAGCAAAGACATTGTTCAAGTAAGTAGGCCTATTCCGGGTTCTTACGTCACCTACATTGAAAGCAACTTGCAACAACTTAAGCCAAATTAAATTAAACTAAGTTAATTTTGTCGAGAACGTGCATGATTGTGAAATAGGGTACTTCAGGATATTAAAGGAAAACCCGTTCTTAAGTTAGGCGATTTTAAAAGAAAAACTGACCGAAAGTTAATTTCGACTTTAAGCGACTCTAGGTGATTTTGTGGAAGGTCGTACTAGAATATTCACATCTAGAACAAAACAACACTGGGTCTGGGCATATTCTTATAATAGTCTGAATGTATGACCCTTTTTCAGCCTCGATCTTGTTTATAAGGCCACATAAAAAATGATTGGTTAGCGTTGGCCGCCCGCCCACAAATAATGGCCCGCTCAGGACCTTTTTTATTTTTTATTTGCTTTTATAGACCATAAAACAGACGGAAAATCATGAACTTTCACGACATTTGTATATAAAGCGTGCGAAAATTGAACTATGAATCATATTTTAAATCAGATAAAAGAAGCTTTGAGAAAAATCTATACTGAGCAAGTAAATCCAATTTCGGACCTAAAACCATGCAAGGCGTTAAAAATAGTATAGATTTAAAAAAAAAAAGAAAAAAACGCCCGCCCTCCCACTATTTGGCAAAAGATAAGGACGCTAACCAACTGTTTTTTTGTGTGGCCTAATGTATATTCTCATAAAAAAGTGTGTAAGTATTCGCGCATTTTCAGCAGGATTCGTGTAGAAGACAATTATACAAGGCTGGCTTGGCGCGGCTTGTGATTGGCCGAAATAAGGTTGGAGTAAGCTTTATCTTTTTTTTATTGGTTCAAACATCTTTGTCCTCTGTAAAAGCGATTTTCAGGCTGTGACAAGTTTCCCTAATGCACTGCGGTTCCTCTTCTGAACCCACGTACAAACACCTTTGCATTTGCCTGGAACTAGATTAAGTTGCAATGTGTGCTAAGGTGAGAAAATATAGTGCCGATTGAGGGCCTGTTTATTGTCCCGGCTGCATTGGGCCTTAATAAAGCTGCCTCTTTTATAGAATGCATTCACAAGTGTCAGAGATGCACAGATGAGATTCATTGTCAAGTGTGTGAAAGCGGATACAAGAAACTAGCGGATGAGAATGAAAAGTACACCCAGTACTGCCTAGCATCATGTCCTGTTGGTTATGACACTATTGAGGACGATGAAGGACACGAAACGTGTATCAACCCACGTGGTAAATCTATTTAAACGATTACAACATGAAAAATAGTTAATTTTCATCTCTGCCATCTAGCAATATATGGCCAACTTGGTAGCCACTTTACCCCTAAAGTCTCTTTATCGCTTATTTAAAAATCTTAAGATGATAACTATTTTTGTCTATGAACTCAAAATTCAAGTAATCGAAGAAAAATTTCGAACCTTAGTATGCTTTTGATCCAAAGAAGTTTGGAATTTAAATTTGTGGCCAAGTTTGTTGGGAGGGAAGATAGTATCTGTGACGTAACAGTAGTGAGACGTCCTTCACTTTTACAGTGTTATACAAGGAAAGCGTGCTTGGCAATCAAAATATTCGAAACTGAATTGCTCTGCTTCTAACAGTGTCTTAAGCTCGTCAACCCCCAACTTTTTTTCTGTATTGACAGTGTTAGTATTTAACCGGAAGCTACACAAAAACCTTCTCCTACGTCATTATACAGTAGGACTTCATAAGGAGCTAATGCATATATAGCTCTATATAGTAAATGACAAATTTTAAACAGTGTCTGTTGATAGTGTTAGTATTTAACCGGAAGCTACGCAACTACCTTCTACGTCATTATACAGTAGGACTTCATAAGGAGCTAATGCAGTGCTCTATATAGAAAATGATAAACAGTGTCTGTTGATAGTGTTAGTATTTAACCGGAAGCTACGCAAGTATCTTCTCCTACGTCATTGCATTGCACACCAGGACTATATAATAGTAAATGGCTCGGTCAAAAACGTTAACGGCAATTGTCCCAAAACTGTCCAATTTGCACCTTCCACTGAAACTCAATAAACGTAACAAGAACCTCAAAAAAAATGTTTATTTTTCGAAAACTTAGTATTACTAAAAGGGTTCTACTTTTTATCTATAAGATAAAAAAAAAATAAGTGATATAGGACGGCTTCAAAACTACCACAATTAAAATAATATAGTGATAGCAATCAAGCTCACATCAATTACCTTCGCCAAGGTTCTGTTTCTGCCGGGGTTTGTTTGTAAGTTACTTAGTTAGTTAGCACCATAACTCAAAAACTTATGGACAGATTTTGACGAAATTTTCAGATGTTGTCAAAAATGAAACATGGATTCCGATTTATGGAAGAACTGATTAAATTTTGAGGATGCTGCATGTAGAAGAAATCCTGGATTCTGGATCACTTTGAATTTTCCGTTAAAATTGCGATCACAATATGCTTGGTTGTGGTCTGCGCTCTCTGAGCGCTTTTCTAGTTTATGATAGTTTGAAGGGGTAAAGTAATTTACCAACGAGGTCATAGTCTTGTACTGATTGTCGCAACTGTACGTGTTGCATAGCACTTCCATCTATATTTGACTTTGAAAGGAACATTAGCAATTCAATTGTGTATAACTGTACATGTTTAAAAATGAAATTCCATGACTTTTTCATGATTCAGAAATATCAAGAATGAAACAAATCCACTCCAGAAAAGGGGGATCTCGCATCTTAATTCACTTCAAATGCCAATTACATCTTTTGGACACTGACAGACAGTGTAACGTTCTTGAATTTAGAGCAAAACCTTAAATTTGTTAATGACAGAATAATGTAATGCAATTTTATAATTTCATCTCGACACAGTTGCACTCAATTATATTGATATTTTATTCGCCAAAAACCATAGCTCAAGGTCAAGGAAAAAATAAAATACCATGACTTTTCCATGACCTTTGCCATTTTTACTAAATTCCATGACTTTTCAAGGCTTGGAAAATGCATTTTCAAATGCCATGACTTTTCATGACAGTGTGACCCTTGTTACAATAGTCAAATAAAGATTTCCAAAGAGGTTAGTCACTGCATAAAATGGAAGAACCCAGTTAAATCAGCAATTGAAAAACTTTTATCAGTAACTTGGAGCATTCAACGTAAGGAGCGCTTTCATTCTAACTATAAACCAGGCGTTGCAATCTGCTATATTTATTTCTATTACTATAAATAACGCTTTATTGTTTTTCATAATTACAGAATTCCAAAAACCTTAATGACAATATAACTGAGACGGCCAACTCGGGATTTCAGCTGTGGAAAGCATTGTACAAGATAGAGTAGAAGGCTTCACTTAAAAGTACTGAACGATGTTGATTTAAAGTTATTGAAAAGTAAAACCCGCAAACGAACAACCTAACTTGTACCCAGATTATTTAGAATTCATAGTATGATTTGCAGATGTAGGTGGTATCTTAAGTGATATTTTACTGAGAAACAGAAAACATGTACACAGTTCTAGAAACACGTACGTATGACAAGGAGCACATTCTCAGAGTAAAAACGACTGTGAAGTTTTTCTTTTGTTTTGTCACAATTAGGCTCATTCATCTTTTGTTTTTACTTTATTGTTTTCTTTGTCTACGTCACTCGTGAACTTTGCAGGTTCTTCACAAAGCACTAAAATTCTTGCGAAAAATACCGATTTCTTTAATTCAAAATTTACAGCCGTCTTTTCAGTTCTACCAAACTGTTACCAGTGTTTCTATAGCTCGATAGAAACATGGAAAACATGGTTTCTATTTCTTTTAGAAAACATCGTGACGAGAAAGAGGAAAACAACTTGTTCATATTGATTATCAATTGTAAATTATTCTCTTTGCTCGCGCCATCATTATATCTTCATTGCTCGAGCTAGTTCTGTGTTCCCATTAAGTTAGAGAAACATGGCTTTTAAAACCAACCATGCAGTGCTCGTATTTTCTTAGGGCTGTTTTCTAATTCAATATCTTGTCAGACAGAATTTGACTGAATTTGGAACAGTGTTGACGACATACCACGTATACATTCTATTTTATTTGTTTGTATCCAATACCCACAAATTGTTTTGTAATTTCATGGTGAGTATTAAATTGTTTTATTATGTTGGAGAAAATGCTTTGTATCAAAATGTGTTTGTTTGGGATCTTAATCTTTTTATATGTTATAAATTTTCATTTTATATTTGAAATCAAGTTGATATACTATATTTCTGATCTTATCTAATCAGATAGCATAATTTTTGCATTTACTTGTACAATACTTGTAATAATATCAGAACATGAGAAACGTTTATAAAAATGTTGATATAAGTTAATTACACGGTAATATTAGATGACAACTTTGCAGTGTTTGTAATGAAGTTCGTCAAGCATTAGGTGATTCAGGTCGCACACATAACATTCAAATCTTAGTGGGGGAGGGAGTGAACTGGGTCGCGTGTGAAATAGGGACCTTGTGGCAGGAAAGCAAAGATATTTCCAACTGAGCCCAATGTATACTGACAATTGATCCTCCAACCAAGCTCACTTTTGTGTTAATACAGAGTAGATTAATCATTCAATATTAAAGAAACGTTGTTCAAAGAGTTAACTACATTATATTTAACAATTGGACTACGAGCCCGAGTTTTCTACGACTAAATAGTGAACGAGGCGCAGCCGAGTTGACTATCTCTCGTAGAAAACGAGGGCGAGTAGTCTTATTGTTTTAGTATAAATTTACAATGTTATCATTGAATAAAAATGTGGAGTAACATTTAGGGAAAAATGTTTTATTGTGTTTACAAAGCCTTCAAACACTGCGCGCGATGTGCACTGAGGTGTGAAAAAATCATTCTTATAGGGATTCACAGGTAAAACTTTTATCTTACCATTAAAATTTTTCATTCCATATTTTGTCGCAATTTTCGTTTTTTCTGGAACTGCTATTCCAATTAAACATTTAATTTATTGGTCCGAAATTTTGGCAAATTGTCGTTACTCCATTGGGGTTTTTTTTCTCAAAGCGATTCTTGTCAGTCATGTACAAGAAGCTTCATGATTGGTCAAAATTGATAGAAGAACGATTTTCATTGGCTATTCACAACTGTTTTCTATCATCAGATAGAAAACAGTGAAAGCGCCAATCAAACTCACAGATTCGCAATAGAACATTGTAAATTCTATTACACCGAGTAAACATTAACGATTCGCGATGGACAAAGTGAGTAAAAGTTAAGCTAAATCCTTTTACGAACCTAGTTGCCCATGGGACCGGCGCTTATGTCCGATTTCTGTAGTGTTAAGCGGATGAGAATCTTTGACTCCCCCTGGGCGGGACACTACTCCCTCGCGGAAGAATGGAAAGCTGAGTTGGCTTAAGGTCACACAAATATTCGAATCTAGGCAAAGTGCCGGGATCGAACTGGGGACCTTGTGGTTGGAAATCAGAGGTCTTACCAACTGCGCCTGCCACGTTTGCCCAACAAGTTAAACTTCACATAAATTCATGTTTTAGTCGCATAACCTCAAAAGCGTGCACTTTAGTGGCCATCATAGTGTAATCGAGTATCCGCTACGAGCGTAATCAACTTGATATCCTTTTAGAAAAAAAAGACCTAAATAATTGTATCATTGCAAACATGTTCAATGCTAGGAGAATAGTGGAAGTACTTAACGTATTTGGTATTTGCGTACCAGGTACTATAAAAAATTTTTAAAGAATCTTTTCAAGTTTATTTTGCGGCTGCACACCAGTACATACCTCTGGTTGCCAAACCTATGCATGAACCGACATAACTGTGATATGACTTAGACAAATGCAGCTCTTGCAAAAGCGGCGGCCACACAAACATTCAAGGTTCAGCAGAACGAAACATCCCTGGGTTAAACGACTAAAATGATTGCTAGTTGTAATCGTCAAACCACCATCTGTTTTTGTTGGTTTTATGCAAAGATGAAACAAAAATTCAAAACGTTATTTCCAAATAAAAAAAACAATTGTTTCCGGCTTTTCTGAAGTATTGCAATGATTTTCTAATACAACAGATGCAAGCCAACGATTATTGTAACTGATTTTGTATCGCAGAGTAAGAAATGACGTTATGGCGGAATGATCATTGTTGTTATATGTGTACAATTTAATCAACTGCGAAACAGAAGTTTCGTAAATACTTTTGAACATTCCTCAATTAACTTTATGGATTTCGAACAAGTGACCACTGCGTTTGAGCTGTGAAGCAACAGACATATAACAACCGGATTATAGAGAGGACAAGTGCGCTAGCTTATAGTTTAAGTCAGTTAAATTCTGCAAATCTGCAAAATCTTAAGTGCAATTTGGTATAGAAACATAAAGTATAAAAACAAACTTTCCAGGGAAATTTCAAATATCGCTGATTTTCATCTATTTTGTTCAACACAAACCAATAACAAATATATATTTGCTTTCAAAGCTATATTTTATAATTTAAAATAGCTCTTATTTACATTCTAAAAGGTGAGTTTGTTCCTCTTGAAGCGGGTTGACACATACTGATCTTAAAACCGCGAATATTAAAATAAACATCACATGAAGAACAAATACTCATTCGTGGACTTAAACAGCCATTTCCAGTTGTTTAGCCGAGTGGCGGTATTGGCAGTAGATGTAATGAAGAACGCGCTTATCAGTCAATGGACAAATGTTAGGTTACTATAAATATACTATCCGATCAAGGACTTTCTGGTTGCAGTTTGTGTATATACACTTCTGAAGGATTGGTCTGAGCGCATCTAGACCGCTCGCTCAACAGCCGCTAAAAACTCCATCACACGTTTTGAGGTTTCTTCGTCACCAGAGACAACTCCTTCATGTGCATTACGCGCCTTTATACCATACTCTTGCGCCTAAAAAAAAGACAAAATAGCCATTTCGTAATCCACGAGGACGAATTGACTACGAGTCGATAGCCTAATAATAAAGCTTCTTTATTTTCTTGTTTTTAAATTAAACATCGGTTCTTTTTGAGAAAGTCAGAACAGAGCATGGAAAAAAATCGCATAAGAAGTGAGTGTACAATACCAACTGTAAAACCTATAGGCCAGTGCTCAGCTGAAGGAAAGTTAAGGGAATGTATATGGGCAGTCTACAAACAGTTTTTGATGACATAATGGCTTCGGAGCAGTTTATAAAACCAATAAGAGTACGGAAAATAAAATTATTACCACAAAATGATAAATATAAAAGCAATAGAACACACAAAAGAACAAGGAATAATAAAAACAATAAAAAAAACTCAAAAACTAAATATTGTGATAACCACAATGTTCATTAACCTTTTTCATGTTTCCAAGTATGTACTGCAGCATGGCCATACTTAAGTAGATTTTACACATCACAGATGGAGTTTGCACTGATTGGCTCTCACGCAATTCCAAGATGGCGCTAATTACCTGGATTGCTTCGGCTTCTTGCGCTTCATCTGTAGGTAGAAATGATTAACGAAGCAATTAAGAAACAAAACATGTTCTTCGTAGAGAGCATACCTATCAGATTCAAAAATCTTTATACGAGCCTAGTGGCCAATGAAGCCGGCGCTTATCTCCGGTTTCTGTAGTGTTAAGCGGATGAGAGTCTTTGACTCCCCCTGGACGGGACACTA